>JANAVB010012652.1:0-27650 GCA_029216955.1 Iris pallida | reverse complement strand
CGGGTAGGCTCCCGAGTGGAAATCGGGTCGTAGGCGCCGTATCGCGCCGTACCATTGCGTATCTTGATTTATTCAAGATATCGGCAATAGGCCGTAAGATGGACTAGACGTCCACTCTACCTAGGTATTTTGGTAGTAATGAACCTATAGGCTAGTATCATACTACCCTAGGGAGCACGGGTCAAATATCAAGCGTAGGTAGGCTAACTGGGTAATTACCTAAGTTAGAATTTTACCTTTTTAAAGGGTAAAAAGGATATTGGCCTACGGCCAAGATTTGAGTTTCGAACTCCAAGATGGACTTGGATATGGGTTGTAAAGGTTGGTAATGATTAGAAATAGCCGTCTAGACCTAGTCTTGACTCCGGTTGACCACGGTTGACTTTTTAGACCAAAAGTCAACTATGGGTCAACACTTTACCCAATTTAGTCCCAAATTCCTTTAACTTGGACGGTTGACCAAAAGTCAACTATCACCAGTGACCTAGGGTTGACCTAGGGTTGACCAGAGTTGCCCCGTTGACCAAAAGTCAACTGTAAGTCAACTTTTGACCTAGTTTGATTCGGATTGATTTCTAATTCCTTCCATGACCAAGATTGACCCATAGACATGTCTTGACCTAGAATGACTTAATAGGATTTAATTTGATTTAACTTTACTTCCTAAACTTAGTATTGATACGTCTTGTTCTCTATAGGTCCTCGAGACACTGCAGTGGATCCGGTTGACATATTTTATCATCTTACAGGCGAGTACATTCTCTGATACTTATTCCTAATTTATGATAACTGCTATGATTCATGTACTTAGTGTTGATATGCTTATTCCTGACACATGGTTCTCACGGATTGGTATTTTTGGATCCCGAAGAGAGATGTTTCTCCTTCTTAGGTTGGGATGTATTGTGCAAGCTCCCTTGTAGCTCTTGCTCAATATATGGTCACTGATTCTAGAGAAGGTTAGCTACCTTCTCATTAGAATCCCGTACAGTGACGTGTCCTATTTGGATCCATTCTACCAGTTGGGGTAGGGGGAGTTAGCGTATGCCTGTGATCATATCCTCTGCATTCTTGAACAGTGAGTCATATACCGCACTTATGACTTGCCAGGCCAGTTCTCGACAGGTACCCAAGCCGATCACAAGTTGAAACTACTACTCACACACATTGGACATATGGCTTACTTTGACTTGTGTACATACCATGATTCAGTTCTACTTTCTTGTTCTAGCTCTAGCTCTACAACTTACCATGCCATGATACATATATGTACACTCCATGATTCATTATATATGCTCTATTTACAGTCTTATAGCTTTTATTCTATCTTGAGATCTGTTATGAGATATATGTACTCGTTCCATCCTGACTGGATATGTTGACAAAATATTACAGATGCAGACGAGGGAGATTGCAGTACCTACTACGGTCCGGATGACGTAGTGGGCTTAGACTTGGTCCCGCATGGCTTAGCTCCGCCTGACGGGACTTTACCTATTGTTTAGTTAGAGTAGGTCTTTTGTACTGGACCTTGTCTCCAGTTACTTTTGAGACTGTATTACATTTGGATTGTATTAGAGACTGGACTTGTATATTTTGTGTTTGGACTTGATAGGTTATATTTTATCGTCTTGTTGTCTTTATCTTTCAGTCTTTACTTTATCATCTTAGAGTTGTGATTGAGCACTCATATATACTCATTGCTTGTCCTCCGTTTGGAGTTGACCATATTCTCGACAGGTTTTGATATATATATAAAACTGTTGTTAGAGTAGAAAATTTACAGCGTTCCACGCCGTTTTTCCGGTGAGGGCTGGACGTTGTCACGTACACGTGCCCTATAGCGGGTGCGGGTCGTGACACATTTTAGTGGTGGCCCACGCAGGTCATGAAGTCGTAATTAGTGCGATGTCGTAACGGCACTCGTCTTAGAGTGTTGACTACGAGCCTGTGTTACACATAGGAGGTAGTAGGCTAAGAGTACTCAATCACAGTAGGATCTTTCCTTGCTTATCTTTCTTACCGTCTTTGATATTGATTTACTGCATTCTACCTGTCCTCCTTTGATATAATCCTTCATGTGCCATTTGATATCTTCTTTTCAATCTGTCTCCAGGATGGTTATGACTCATTCTCCCGGTGAGGAGCACGGGGAGACGGAGAGGTCTGCTACCTCTGGCGGACAGGCTCCGGTCACTTTCCCTGCAGATGGGACTTCTATTGGGGCTCTCGGGGTACTCCTCCAGCGCTCTCGATGACCGTCCCTGGGGCCATTGCGGGTGCTCTTCCCGCAGTGCTGGGGGCTACGACGGGAGCTGTCGGGGGCGTTTTTCCTCCTCAGCAGGGGACTCCTCCGGTGATGGTGGGAGCTATTTCTCAGTTGCCTTCTCTGCCCACAGACATGGGGCAGATGCTCGCGTTCTTTCAGCAGGTGCTGGAGTCCCAGCGGGCCCAGCACGAGGCTCAGTTGAGGCAGACAGAGGCCATACGCCAGGGCATGGAGGATGCACACAGGTTGGCTATGGCGGCAGTGGAGCGTGGGGCTCCACAGAGGAGGTGCAGCAGCACAACAGAAGATCGGGATATCCAGGCTTTCAAGAAGCTTGGTCCGAGGGATTTCAAGGGGACCGAGGGCATTATTTATGCTGATGACTGGCTCGAGGATATCGAGCGCCAGATGAGGGCCTCCCGCCTGGCAGACGACCTGAAGGTCGAGGCGGTTGGATTACAGTTATTAGATGTTGCCCGGACATGGTTCCGGAATGAGCTAGCTCTTGCAGGAGAGGGCCACACTTGGGCCGAGTTTCGGGCCCTGTTCAGAGAGAAGTTGTTTTTCCCCCACAGACAAGATCGGCCTAGTGCGGCAGTTCCAGAACCTGCAGCAGGGCGGATGACTGTGGAGGAGTATGCGGCGGAGTTCGACCGGCTGAGCCGATACGCCGAGTACATGGTGAGCGACCCGGTGATCCGAACAGAGCGCTTCCGGGAGGGATTGACATGGGATATCAGATCATGATCCCTTCCTTCTATGCGACATATGCAGAGGTTTATGCGGAGGCTCGGAAGGTGGAGAGGGAGTGGGGCTTGAAGCCGAAGAGGGATCGTGATTTGTTTTCGGGGGCCAGTAGCAGCGCAGGGCTGCTAAGCACCCTCAACTTCAGCATCAGTCTTTCCAGCATCATCAGACAGCAGGGGCAGGCCAGAGCGTCTGTCCAGAGGGTCAGCAGCGTCCGGGGTAGGATGATCCACCGTGCCACTTCTGCAAGAAGCCCGGTCACCTCTTTGAGTTCTGCAGGAGGAGGCTGGGGCTGTGTCCTTTTGCGGTGCCGCTGGGCATTAGATGCAGGAGTGTCCCAAGAACTCCCGTGCCACTGGAGCAGCTCAGAGGGCACCTGTTCAGAGGGCACCAGCTAGTGTGCCGGTAGTTCAGCAACGGGGTCCACTTCCGACCCAGCAGCAGCAGTTTGTTCAGCACCGCCAGCAGAGGGGTGGTCAGGGTAGAGCCTTTGCTCTTGCAGTCGAGGAGATGGAGCCTATTGCGGATGTTGTCGCAGGTTCTATTCTGCTCGATTCCTTTCCAGCTTTGGCCTTATTTGATTCTGGTGCTACGTACAGTTTTGTGTCTGTTTCTTTTGCTCTTAAGCACAAATTATTGCTGAGTATCTTGGTAGGACTTGCAAGATTATGACTGGAAATGGCATCATCCTAGTTAATAAAGTTTGCAAGGGGCAGAGTTTCTTTGAGAGGCCGGAAGCTGAGTGCGTGTTTGCTCGTAATGCCACTTCCGAGTTACGATGTGGTACTCGGTATGGACTGGTTGAGCATGCACCACGCTAGCATCGACTGCAGAGGGGGCAATTCTGTTAGGCCGCCGGGAGAGCCGAAGTATGAGTTCACCAGGGGTACAGCAGAGCAGGGAGATGGATTCTGCAGAGCGTTGTTGGCGGGGCCGGTGTTGCCACATCCACTCATTGCTGAGTTCTTGGATGTCTTTCCCGAGGAGCTGCCCAGGATGCCGCCATCGTGTGTTGAGTTTTCTATAGACCTAGTGCCGGGCGCTGAGCCTATCTCCCAGCACGTCTATAGAATCAACAACAGTGAGTTAGCGGAGCTGAAAAGACAGGTCGACGAGTTGGAGGACAAGGGCTTTATTCGATCTAGTTTTCATCTTGGGACGTGCCAGTTCTTTTCGTCCCCAAAAGGATGGTACGGTGCGTCTGTGCATTGATTACAGGGCGCTCAACAACCTTACCATCCAGAACAAGTATCCTTTGCCAAGGATTGATCTTGTTCGACCAGTTGAGCGGCGCGAGGGTGTTCTCGAAGATCGACTTGCGTACCGGGTACCATCAGCTGAAGGTAAAGCGGGATGACATTCCGAAGACTGTCTTTCGGACCCGCTATGGCCAGTATAGTATACCTTCATGCCGTTTGGGTTGACCAACGCCCCGGCGGTATTCATGAATTTAATGAACAAGGTATTTCATCAGTACCTTGACAAGTTCGTGGTGGTCTTCATTGATGACATTCTCATCTATTCGAAGACACCAGAGGAGCACGAGGAGCACCTGAGGATTGTGTTGGACACTCTCAGGAGGGAGCAGCTGTATAGGAAGCTGTCCAAGTACGAGTTCTTCTTGGATCGCGTGGAGTTCCTAGGCCATGTTGTCTCTAGCGAGGGGATTTCAGTGGATCCGAAGAAGATTTCTGCGGTGGAGTCCTGGTCTATGCCGAGCTCAGTAGCAGAGGTTCAGAGTTTTCTGGGGTCTGGCAGGTTACTACCGGTTCGTGCAGGACTTTTCCAGGATTGCCCAGCCGATGACCCCCTTACCAGGAAGGACGAGAAGTTTGTTTGGTCCAAGGGTGCCAGGCCGCCTTCGAGGAGCTGAAGGCGAGGTTGACTACCGCTCCTATCTTGACGCTGCCATCTGGATCTGGTGGTTATAATCTACAGTGATGCTTCAGGACGGGGTTTGCGTTGTGTACTTCAGCAGCACGGGAAGGTAATTGCCTATGCATCTAGGCAGTTACGTTCTCATAAGAGGAATTACCCTATCCACGATCTGGAGCTGGCAGCGGTCATCTTTGCTTTGAAGCTGTGGAAACACTATCTGTACGGAGAGCGAGTTGAGATCTACACAGATCACAAGAGCTTGAAGTACGTGTTTACCCAGAAGGAGCTGAATATGAGGCAGAGGCGATGGTTAGAGCTGATGAAGGATTTTGATATATCCTTACAGTACCATCCGGGAAGGCCAACGTGGTCGCGGATACTTTGAGCAGGTATCCCGTAGCCATGTGTTTGACGATGGATCATCACCTTCTGGCAGATCTGGAGCTTGGGCATAGAGGTATAGTTCCAGGGTTCGAGGCGCAGATGTGGGGTCTCCAGGTGCAGTCGGAGCTGATGGACAGAGTCAGGGCAGCTCAGTTTAAGGATGAGGCTCTGAGAGTCATCAGGAAGCAGGTCCAGATAGGGCTGTTGGATGAGTTCTCTATAGCGGGGATGGGTCGTTGAGGCATGGTACCAGATTGTGCGTGCCGAGTGGAGGACTTCGGGAGGAGGTTCTTCAGGAGGCGCACCGTTCTCAGTACTCTATGCTCACGTAGCCAACAAGATGTATAGAGACTTGAGACAGCATGTTTGGTGGTATGGCATGAAACGGGAGGTAGCTCAGTTCGTTTCTAGATGCTTGGTGTGCCAGCAGGTGAAGGCCGGAAGCAGAGACCCGGTGGATTACTCCAGCCACTACCCATTCCTGAGTGGAAGTGGGAGCATATCACTATGGACTTTGTATCTGGGCTTCCGCTCTCCAGGTGGGAAGGATGCGATTTGGGTCATTGTTGATCGATTGACCAAATCAGCCCACTTTTTACCTTTCAAAGTGGGTTTGTCGACGGAGAGGTTGGCCGAGATGTACGTGCGGCAGATAGTCCGGATGTACGGGTTCCAGTGAGTATAGTCTCATCGGGACAGCCAATTTACTTCTCACTTCTGGAAGAGTTTGCAGCTTAGCTTGGGCACATCGCTCAAGTTCAGTACCGCATACCACCCCCAGACAGACGGGCAGTCGGAGAGGACGATTCAGACCTTCGAGGATATGTTGCGTACCTGTGTCTTGGACTTCGGGGATCTTGGGAGGACCACCTTCACTTGGTAGAGTTTGCTTGCAACAACAGCTACCAAGCCAGTATAGAGATGTTACCTTTCGAGGCTCTATACGGACGGAGATGCCGTACTCCCTTGTCTTGGATGATATCGGCGAGAGGGTTTTGCTTGGCCCTGAGATGGTAGTAGATGCTGCAGAAAAGGTCAGGGTTATCAGAGATAGACTTCGGGTGGCGCAGGATAGGCAGCGGCATTAGGCCGATAGCCACCGGAGGCCATTGGAGTTTGAGGTATAATTTAGATTTTTCTAGTGTTTGAGTCTGATTGTGATTGTTTTAGATCAAGCTCTAAGTTTTGTTTTTTATCTAGGTTGATGATCTTGTCTTTCTGCAATTTCTCCGACGCGTGGCACGATTCGTTTTGGTGGCGGCGGGAAGCTTAGTCCACGATACATCGGACCATTCCGTATCTTGGGCAGGGTCGGTGCAGTGGCTTACCGACTGGAGTTACCGTCCGCGCTAGAGGGAGTGCACAGCGTGTTCCACGTGTGCAGCTGAGACGGTACGTGGCAGATCCCAGTCACGTCTTAGACCACTCCGAGATCGAGGTGGGACCGACACTCAGCTATCCAGAGAAGCCGGTTGAGATCTTGGACCGAAGAGAGAAGGTGCTCCGGAACCAGGTCATTCCCTTGGTTTGCGTTGTATGGAGACACCACTCTCCAGGTGAGTCCACCTGGGAGAGGGAGGACGACATGCGGGAGCGATTCCCATATCTCTTCGAGCCTTGAGGTAAATTCTTTCTTTTTCTTCCTTGTTCTATTCATGATTGCTGTGTTAGTTCTCATTCAATTTCGAGGACAAAATTTTTTTAGGAGGGTAGATTTGTCTCCCCCAGTTTTTCAGAATTAGGGATATTTTATCATTTTCAAGTTTTATAATTTTTAGGAATTTTATTTGATTTTATATGATTTTTAGGGATTTATTTGAGTCGGTTTGAATTTTATCCAATTTGGACTTAAATTGGAGATCCGGGTAGCCTGGACACTAGTGGAACCCACATACTAGCTGGGCTTGGCCCACATGCCATCCTAATTAGGCTAGAAACCATAACCCTATTTCCATGGCTTAATTAGTCATTTTAGAGCTTAATTAGTTAATTAAAATTTGACCGAAACGAACCGAACCAAACCCGAACCAACCCAACCTAAGTCTATTGGGTTTGGGGGCTTAATGGGCTTCACCCAAACCCAATATCCACCCCCCCCCCCCCCCCCCCCCCCCACATGGCCGGCCACAAGATGGACAACCCCCCCTTTCTTCTCCACAAGTAAACTCTCTCTCTCTCTAATTTCTTTCTTCTTCCCAAAGCTTTCTTTCCTCCAAGAAAACCTATTCTAGGTATGTAATTAATTCTTCATTTATTATCTTTTGCATTTAATGTCTTCACAAAAATTATAGAGGAGAGATTCTCTACACTTTGCCCACAAATTTTGTAGGATTCCCTAGAAATCTAGGTTAGAGATTTTCAGGGTTTTTTTATTTAGAGTGGTATATATATATATATAATATCTATATATATTTATATATATATATATATATTATATATATATATATGTGTGTGTGTGTGTGGTGTGTGTGTGGTGTGTGTGTGTGTTGTGTGTGGTGTGTGTGTGTGTGTGGTGTGTGTGTGTGTGTGTTTCGTATATATATTTTTGTGTGTGTGTAGATGAGAGTGGAGGTGAAGTTGTCATGCGAGTGGTGGGGTTGTGTGTTGAGGTGAGTGTGTGTTTGTGTGGTAGAGAGAGTGTGTGTGTGTATTTATATATCTATATATCTATATGTGTGTGTGTAGAGGAAGGTAGAGGTGATGTGTGTGAGAGTGTGGTGGGAATGAGTGTCATGAGATGGTGGTGGGTGTGTGTTTGTGTGAGAGTGTTTGTGTGTGTTGTTTTGTTTGTTTGGTTGAGGGTGTGAGTGTTTTGTATTTATATATATATATATATATATATATATCTATATATATATATATATATATATATATTATATATATATATATATATATATATACGTTTGTGTGTATATATATGTATCTATATGTGTGTGTGTATATATGGATATAGATAGATGGATAGACATATGGGTATTATATATATATATATATATTATAATATATATATATATATATATATATATATATATATCTATAGAAGAGTAGAATGAGAAGAAGAACAAGTGAAGCAACAGCAGCAGCCTACAGCTGCAACAGCAGCTAGCAGGCAGTAGCATATATATATAATATCTATATATATATATATATATATATATATATATATATATATATATATATATATAGAAGAAGAATGAGAAGAAGAAGAACAAGTGAAGCAACAGCAGCAGCCTACAGCTGCAACAGCAGCTAGCAGGCAGTAGCAGCTGCAGCCATAGCAGCAAAGGCTGTAGCAGCAGCTACAGCAGTTCCCCCCCCCCCCCCCATTTTAGCCTCCCATTTGTCCTATAAAACCCCCTATGTAGATATATATGTATATATATATAGATAAGTATATATATGTATAGAAGGATAATTTGATAGTTAGAAGGAAGAATAAGAGGAAGGATTAGAAGAGATTAGAAAGAAGATTAGAAGAATTAGAAATAGGAAGTAGGAAAGGAATGAGAAGGAAAAAGATAAGGAATTAGAGTAAGAAAGTTAGGAAGAAGAATTAGAGTTGGAAGAATAGGAAGAAGAAGTTAGAAGAAGAAGTTAGAAGAATAGGAAGAATTAGGAAGAGAAATTAGAATAGGATTTAGAGGAGGTTGAGTTAGAGGGTGAAACGGAGCTCCGAGTATCGGAACGCGATGAAACTTGGCGTAGGCCTAGAATACGTATATTAGATTTTGCGGGTAGGCTCCCGAGTGGAAATCGGGGTCGTAGGACACCGGTATCGCGCCGTACCATTGCGTATCTTGATTTATTCAAGATATCGGCAATAGGCCGTAAGATGGACTAGACGTCCACTCTACCTAGGTATTTTGGTAGGTAATGAACCTATAGGCTAGTATCATACTATCATAGGGAGCACGGGTCAAAATATCAAGCGTAGGTAGGCTAACTGGGTAATTGCCTAAGTTAGAATTTTACCTTTTTAAAGGGTAAAATAGGATATTGGCCTACGGCCAAGATTTGAGTTTCGAAGTCCAAGATGGACTTGGATATGGGTTGTAAGGGTTGGTAATGATTAGAAATAGCCGTCTAGACCTAGTCTTGACTCCGGTTGACCACGGTTGACTTTTTAGACCAAAAGACAACTATGGGTCAACACTTTACCCAATTTAATCCCAAATTCCTTTTAACTTGGATGGTTGACCAAAAGTCAACTATTAGTCACCAGTGACCCAGGGTTGACCTAGGGTTGACCTAGAGTTGACCAGAGTTGACATGTTGACCAAAAGTCAACTGTAAGTCAACTTTTGACCTAGTTTGATTCGGATTGATTTCTAATGTCCTCCCATGACCAAGATTGATCCAACTTGACATGTCTTGACCTAGAATAACTTAATAGAATTTAATTTGATTTAACTTTACTTTTTAAACTTAGTATTGATACGTCTTGTTCTCTATAGGTCCTCGAGACACTGCAGTGGATCCGGTTGATATATTTTATCATCTTACAGGCGAGTACATTTTCTGATACTTATTCCCAATTTATGATAACTGCTATGATTCATGTACTTAGTGTTGATATGCTTATTCCTGACACATAGTTCTCACGGATTGGTATTCTTGGATCCCGACGAGAGATGTTTCTCCTTCTTAGGTTGGGATGTATTGTGCAAGCTCCCTTGTAGCTCTTGCTCAATATATGGTCACTGATTCTAGGGAAGGTTAGCTACCTTCTCATTAGAATTCCATGCAGTGACGTGTCATGTTTGGATCCATTCTACCAGTTGGGGTAGGGGGAGTAGTAGCATATGCCTGTGATCATATCCCCTTGCATTCTTGAACAGTGTGAGTCATATACCGCACTTATGACTTGCCAGGCCAGTTCTCGACAGGTACCCAAGCCGATCACAAGT
The DNA here is from genome assembly GCA_029216955.1 of Iris pallida. Classification (NCBI taxonomy): domain Eukaryota; kingdom Viridiplantae; phylum Streptophyta; class Magnoliopsida; order Asparagales; family Iridaceae; genus Iris; species Iris pallida. The sequence goes on along the minus strand of JANAVB010012652.1, from coordinate 17,465 downwards.
TGAAACTACTACTCACACACATTGGACATATGGCTTACCTTGACTTGTGTACATACCATGATTCAGTTCTACTTTCTTGTTCTAGCTCTAGCTCTACAGCTTACCATGCCATGATACATATATGTACACTCCATGATTCATTGTATAGCTCTATTTACAGTCTTATAGTTTTTATTCTATCTTGAGATCTGTTATGAGATATATGTACTCGTTCCATCCTGACTGGATATATTGACAAAATATTATAGATGCAGACGCGGGAGATTGCAGTACCTACTACAGTCCGGATGATGTAGTGGGCTTAGACTTGGTCCTGCAGGGCTTAGCTCAGCCTGACGAGACTTTACCTATTGTTTAGTTAGAGTAGGTCTTTTGTACTGGACCTTGTCTCCAGTTACTTTTGAGACTGTATTACATTTGGATTGTATTAGAGACTGGACTTGTATATTATTTGTGTTTGGACTTGACAGGTTATATTTTATCGTCTTGTTGTCTTTATCTTTCAGTCTTTACTTTATTATCTTAGGGTTGTGATTGAGCACTCATATATATTCATTGCTTGTCCTCCGTTCGGAGTTGACCATATTCTCGACAGGTTTTGATATATATATATATAAACTGTTGTTAGAGTGGAAAATCTACAGCGTTCCACGCCGTTTTTTCCGGTGAGGGCTGGGCGTTGTCACGTACACGTGCCACTATAGCGGGTGCTGGTCGTGACAGATCTGCAGGCGGGTTCTCTCCCGTGAGGTTGACCTGAGCCAGGTATGCGTCGGCATTTTGGAGTGCATCGCTCAAAGCCGCGCGAACATCCTTCGAGAGCCTCAGGAGCTCGTATAATGATAACTTGGCCGGTGTATTGGCCAATTGCGCTAAGATGTCGAAGTTGTAGGGCCTCTCTAGCCCCTGTGGTGCCTCATTTCGGAGGGATTTGTCAAAGCGAGTCTCCTTCGGCCTAGGCTTGTCGGTCGTCGGAGGCTGAGTCGGTCCCGGAGCGTCAGTTGTAGCAGGCTGATGATCTTCGGCCGAGTTGTCAGCCACAGGTTGGGATTGTGCCCCAGATCGAGTGACAACGGCTGTAGCTTCTTCGATATCTGCCGAGATTGTACGGCAGGTCCTGACTTTTTCACTCTTCTTTTTGCCAATGGAAGATGGTGTGGGCTGAGTCACTTCTGATACCAAGTCTGGATGGACCCACATGACCTTCCCTCGTGATGTGGTGAGAGGCACTAGACCAGCGGCCTGATCTCGAGGAGGTGGAAGATTAGCAATTTCCATTGTCGCCAGAGGGATAGGGACCACACCGTCTTGAGTTTCCGTCGAAAGGAAGCTGCCAAATTGTACTGACACCATGTTGGCTGCCACGGTTACCTCTTCGAAATCGATAGCCAGAGCATTCGAATCGATGAGGTTTTGGATGTACCATTTTAGCTAGTAGCAGTCGTGTGTAGCATGGTGGACGTAGCGGTAGTAATGGCAATACTTTGGATTCTCCATTTCCGCCGGCCGCGGTTTCCATCTTGGTGGAGGGAGCTGGATTCTGTCTTCTTGTATGAGCATGTCCAAGATGGGCTTGACGTGACCGTCTTCGAAGGAGTAAGTGATTTGCGGCCATTGTTTGTCTACCGGCTTTGGCTCAGGCTTCTGTGCTGTGTCGGCCACCATAGCCTGCATGCCCTTGTTGTCCCGATTGTTGGAGGAGCTACCCCCATTATTGGTGTTGGCGTTGGGACGTCTGCTCTTGTCCTCTCCTTCTGAGATGTGCAATCCCAGTTGGCGAGCCTTCTTCAGTCGTTCTTCGGCACTTGTGGCACTGATGATAAATGTTTTCCAGTCCTTGAATTGACTTTCGCCCATTCAGAGACTGATTGTTGGGAGCAATGTCTTTTGGCAAATTTCAATCAAGGAGGAATCCGGATTTCCAGACGGCAACTTCATTGCGGTTTGGCGAAACCGCTCGATATAGTTCCTTGTCAGCTCTTTTTCTCCTTGGACGACGTCCATGAGAGTGGACATTATGATGTCCTGCCCTACTTCGTAGAATCTCTCCAAGAACATGCGCTTGAAGCCGGCGAAGGAGTGGATGCAGTTGTCTGGCAGATTGCGATACCAGTCGAAGGCGACTCCTTCCAATGCCCCGATGAATAATCGTGTGAGGATGGCATCGTCATGGGACAGATGGTCGGTGGTGACCTCGAAGTAAGTGATGTACCGACTTACGGAGGTCTTGCCATCATACGGGTTGATGTTGAACGGCTTATATCTTGGCGGGAATGGAACATCCCTCCAGGCAGCGAGGTACGGTTGTCGAATTCTGAGGTCTTGAGAGTTTTCTCGAACATGAAACATGGCTCGGAGCTCCTGGACCTCTCTTCTCGCTTCTCGGGCCTCATCCACAGCGGTGGGGGCCTTTACTTCAGGAGGATTGTTGCCCTGGTTCAGTGCCGCTGAATTCGAGTCCGCATTGACCGCGGGACCCGCGCTTGTTTGGCCAGGCGTCCCTCCTTGTAGAGTTGGAAGGGCCGCTTTGATCTCGTCCACAGACTTGACCAAGGCGAGCAATATGGCCTCCAGAGTGTCGATGCGTTGGCGATCACTGGATCCCCCTTGGCTGCTGTCCGTCATGAACACCGTCTTTACATGAGGAGAGATAGACGGAGCAGTGGAGGAAGCGCCCTCCGAATCATACCCCTGTAGTGAGAAGTCATCGGGATATGTGGGAATGTTCTCCTCTGGTTCGGACTCAGAAGGAACAGTACCCCCAATTTTCGAGTTTGTCTCGTCTTGGGAATTGTGGACGTCCTCGGGGACGTCGGGGTTTGCTGCATCTGATGGGAGAGTTGTTTTCTCCCGACTCGTATTCTTGGAACATCGGATTATCGTGGAGGTTGGGAGGAGTGCTACCCCCAGTCCCAGCAACCCCCAGCATTGTGGACGACGAATCTCCCACTGTAGCAGATTTCGTCTTAGAACGGGTGCCTTGAAAAACTCCGGTGGTGGGCACCCGCTTAGACGATAGTCTTTTAGTCGAAGTGGTTGAAATCTTCGGACTAGGAACATTTGTCTTCTTCCCTCTCCCATCAGCGGGGACTTTCTGAGCAGAGTTGCAGGAGACGACGGGAAGTGCCTCGTCTCCTGAAGACGGCTGTTGTAGTCTTTGAAAGACGGACTGCCGGTCTTTTCGTACCGATACGTTATTACGGCAGCAGTTGACGATGACTTGGATGCAATGACATCCATGGGAGGACTCTTTGCACCCCGATGCATCTTATCTTTCCTTGTGTTTGTGGAGGATGGCCTCACGCAAGTCAGATGGGTCTAGATCGACCATGTTCGCTCCCTGAATTTTGGGAGACTTTTACGAACCTCCCTGTCCGTTTGCCGTCGGGGGCTGGACTTGAGTGGTTCTGTATAACTTTCCATCAGAGGCCCGCATAACGGTATGTGGGACGCTCGGATGGTCAGAGGTCGGATCAGCGGACCGAGCTCGCCAAGCTCGTGCTGCCCTAGACTTCTTTACTTTAGTGCGTAAGGGCACATAGTAGGAAGAGTCTAGGTGATGCTGGAGAGAGTCAGACATGTCTTCTTGAGAGCACAGGAGATCAGGGCCATAGGAGAGGCGGTCGAAGACAGAGCCGCGTGGAGCAGGCGGCATGCGGCTATCATCAATAGTCTTCATGCGGCTGGCAGACGTAGCCGCATCGATTTTCTTCATGCTACTGGGAGTCTCAGCCGCATGAGTTTTCTTCATGCAGCTGGATGACTTGGCTGCATAGAATTTCTTCATGCGGCTGGCAGATTCACCCGCATGAGTCACCTGCATGTGGTTGGCAGATTTGGCCACAGGAGTGTTCGGCTTCTTCTTGAGGTGCATGGAATCACTCTTTGTCCCTGCAAGTCCAGCATCATAGTGCTTTCCTCTGCCGGACTTGGGGACAACATAGTGCTCTACGGCTCGAAGTGGAGCCGTATGAGAATCGTCTTCGCCGTCTTGGGTAGCAGAGAGTACCCCGTCCAGAGCTTGTGGAGGAGCAAATAATTTTGGCCTCCACTCGCAGCAAGCTTTTTTTGTGCGAGTTCGCTTCTGGATCGGGCCAGCACTTCCTTCAGAGAGCATTTCTTCAAACGCCTGTTGGTCGAAGCGGACGACCATCTTCTGTTACGTGGAGCCAAGTTTGTTTGCATCTGATTGCGTCACCAACTCCTCAGCCGTGGAGAAGTTAGTCCCCAGCAGAGTCGCCATCGTGTTTGCCATAAAATATAAAAGAGCAGAACAACTATCGGAGGACTGGACTTTTACTTCACAATACAAACTCGCTTGTATAAAGAAAGCCTAGGGACGAAAGCCTAGGTACAGCAATCTAAGTACAATTGTTTATTTTAGATTCTGGAGGGTGACGGTAGAGGCTCGAAAAAGCGACGGCAGCTCTGCCTTACTCTTTGGACGATCGGGTGCAGCCTTGGCTCTGTAGAAGAACTGCTGGGCGTTGATGAAGAAATGCTATCTCTTCAGGCTCTCTGGCTCTCTCTGTATATCTCTGTGTATATCTCTCTCTGTCTCTATGTATGTGTGTCTCTGTATCTCCTCGCAAGGGAATGGCACCATGCTATTTATAAGAGTGGGAGGCCTCATTAGGGTTAGCAATGATTGTCCATTCTTGAAAGTCGGCGGCTAAGGATCATTAAATCTGGGCCGTTCATTTAAGATTTGAGCAATAAATGTGATTGCATCAAATCTTTCGTGGATAATTAATGCTGATTGAAATAAATTCTCCTAATTTGTCATGCCAACCTCGGATTCCTCGACACGTGTCTTTAATTGGCTTATTTGCAAATGATCTGATTTGATCCTAATATTTCATTGGGATTTGCTGAGAGATTTCGATCAATCTGATGCCACGTGTCCTGCTATCACACCGCGTGTCGGAGCCGCAGGAAAGTTGGGCCGCATAAGGCCGGCCACGTGTCCAGGCTGCCTAAGAGTGGCCCCACTTGAACATTTGGGCCGCATGGTAGTGATTTAAGCCGCATGAGTATGAGTGAACCGCATAGGGATAGTCTTTGCGAGCCGCATGGGGATGGTCTTCGTGAGCCGCATGGGACTAGTCTTCGTGAACCGCATGGGGCTAGCCTTCATGAGCCGCATGGGGCTGATCTTCGTGAGCCGCATGGGGGAGCCTCCGCTTGGGCCGCATGGGGCTAGTCTTCGTGAGCCGTATGGGGCTGCTTCGGCCTGAGCCGCATGGGGTGGTCTCTACTTGAGCCGCATGCAACTGTCCACGTGTCGAGGCCGCGTGACAGTTTCTGGATCTCGGAAGATTGTGTCAGAGATTTTCCTCATTTTCCTAGGAGTCTGCCATTATGACGGAGTCATAATTGTATTTTTTTTGTCAGGGCTGCCATTTGTCAGAGCTGTCAGCCGTCAAGGCATTTAATGCAGTAAGGGACAAAACGAAAGAGTTGTTTGCAGGCCACGTGGCTCCTCTTCGAGCCGCATAGAACTTATTTGAGCCGCATAGAAGCTCGAACCGCATGGATACCTGAACCGCATGGGCTCTCTGTTGATTTTGGGCCGTATAAGGCCCCCCTGCTGCCTTTGGGCCGCATGAAGCTTTCTGAGCCGCATGAAGCATTCTGGATTTTGAGCCGCATAAAATCCTCATGGGCCGCATTGTAATACCTGTGTTCGTATTGCGTATTTTTGGAATACGTGTACGTATTTTATCTTGTGTTGCATTTCCTTGGCCATGGTTCATCTTGGTTCGGGTTGGCTTTGGTTCGGCTTTGGGGTTGCTTTTGGTTCATTATGACCCAAAGGAAAAACCCCTACCTACCACCACTTACCCCCATTTATATCCCAACCACCTTTCTCTCTCCTCATAACTCAGCATTTATTCTTCTTCTTCTTCCTCCACCCAGCGTAGAGCTCCACTTAACCCCACCGGCAAGTGCAACTTGCTTCATGGAGGAACTCACATTTTATTGTTTCATTTTCTTCTCCATACGATTCTAAGTCCCTTTAGTACTTAGTGTTTTCAAATTTCATGGCTCACTTCATGCAGATCTATGTTTATTTCATTTTCGGATTTCTTGGTTTTGATCTACTACAATGGCTTGTTTTCGAAAACTAAAAGTTCCATGGAGTAGGCCTCATGACTTTATACAATTTTGGTCTTGGGATGGCCGGATTTCACCAAGTCCTGATCGAGATGGAGTTTACCAGCTTTTACGCATGGTTGCATTGACCGTGTGGAGAAGATGGAGTTTTACGCCCACGCATTGCGTGCCAGCGTATTTCTTAGCTTTTACTCCCACGTCTTAACGTGTTAGCGTAGTTCCCTTTTACGCATACGCATCGCGTGACAAGCGTACCTCATTTTACGCTGCTTGGATTTTACGCTCGGGGCTTACCCGCTAGCATAAAATCGAGCTAGCGTAAAATCGAGCTCTGTTTTACGCTGAACTGATTTTACGCTCGGGACTCTCCCGCCAGCATAAAATCCTGCTAGCATGAAGCCTTGCCAGCGTAAACCCTTGACCCGAGCCAACCCTTGCTAGCGTAAAAGTTATGCTCAAGTGTTCCTCGTATGGAATCTCAATTGCAGAGAGTTTTACGCACGTGCAATCCGACTAGCGTAAAACCCCTCCCGCATGCACCTTGCTAGCGTAAAGCTATCTTGCCTTGCTCTTGCCCGCGTAGTGCTGTTTACGCTCGGGTTTAATTGGCCTAGCGTAGTAGTACACGCGTAAACTTGGGTTCCTATGGCGTACACCTTTACCTTTATTGTATATTTTTACGCCCATTTTATATCCTTACGCCTTTTGTCTCGAACTTGATAATCCCGATTTGATTGACATGATTGTAATGACAATTGTACCTAGCATGGTGTGACCAAGAACTGACATGCTTGATAGTGGCCCGTCGTGGTGCACTCTTGATAAGTAATAATGATAATGATAGTGGCCCGTCGTGGCGCACTCTTGACAAATCAATTCATTGGCCTGGACACCGTGGATGATTGTGCTTGTATAAACTACTAGTCCAGTTGTGTCTTGCATCATGTCTAGGACATGATCCTTGAGTACCACGGTCAGGGATTCATACTGAATCTGGCTAGGTTAATGACTAGATTGATCAAATAGTTCATGGAGAATTTCCCAGTTACCTGTTGCCCCTTTGATCCCGGCCTTATATATATATATACATGGGAATTGTTGCTATCCGTCGAGATGAGCGCACTTCCAGCCCGCCGTCGAGTGTGGTACCTTAGGACACATGTATCTTACTACAGTGTGTCTGCTATCATGCTATCTTTTCCTTTTCGCTGGGATTACTCAGGTAGTAACAAACAGGAAATCGGACTTGGAATTCTCATTGCATCTTGCTAGTAACTAGGCCTGTGATAACCCTAGTTAGTTAAAGTATCAAGCCGTACTTATTGCTTGGCCATGAATGATTGGATGTAGTCTAGTCTTGTCTTGATCCTGTACAATATTGTTACATGTCCTGAATTCTTATATTTATCTTGCCGATAAATGGTGGGAGAAACGAAGTTCTGTTCAGGTGAAGGGTTACAACCCCGGTCCTTGTTTGGTTTAAGGGTTGTGACCTGGCTACTTGAATGGTTTCTTCATACTCGGTTTGCTATTGTTATTCTTTTAATATCAAGCCTTTTCATTACTGTCTTTTATGTAATTATATTCTTGTGCTAATTGCTGGTTTTAGTTCCTAAGTGAAGCCTCCTTGTGGCACTTGCTCTTTCTGGGATCTGACCCAGCTGGTTTTGTATGGCCAGATACCGGAGCAGTACCAGAGGATCTACCGGTCTTCCAGCCCGATGGTGAACACCAGGCGTAACCAGGGCAACGAGTGGGTTTATTTTTTGCTCTCCCACTCTATTGTAAAATTATTCTTTTGAGGCGTTTAGCCGCCGAGCACCTATTTCTCGTGTACATTTTACTTACTGTCTGCCTACGGGCTGTAACATGATTGGCAACCTAGGGTTGATCATGTATGACTAAACTCTTGCTAGTCCTAATATTTTGTAATGACTAGCTTCATGATCAGCTGAATATGTAATATTTGGGATGCCTTACTATTGTATATTTGGTGATCTTACATCTTGTAACATTTACTTACTTGCTTGAGATTGAGACAATAGGCTATTTTATGACCTTAAGAGACTGATGGATTGTAGTGAAACCCTCACATATCTAGACAGCCGTGACCGTATGGTGAGATGGATTCCATTTCATTATATGTAGCTGGCTATATCCGCCCCCGCTCTCTAGTATTCTGGTTCTGGGGCGTGACACGCATGGAGCTTTCTGGATTTCCAGTCGCATGAGACTCCCCTTCTTTCCTTGTGCTTGTGAAGGATCACATCTCGCAAGTCAAGGACATCTCGGTCAACCTTTGCACTCACTTTGTGGACCCGGGTATCTCGAGCACACGAGTGCGTAAGTATCATATTCGCTCCCCGATGCAGGACTAGTAAAAGTACTTGTCCTTGATCTTTGTTGGGAGACTCTTGAGAACCACCCTATCCGTTTGCCGCCGGGGGCTGGACACGGGCGGTTCAGAACAACTTTCCATTAGAGGCCCGCGTAGCGGGACGCTCTGATGGTCAGAGGTTGGGACAGCTGACTGAGCTCGACGAGCCCGCGCTGCCCTAGACTTCTTCGACTTAGCACCCGAAGGTGCATAGTAGGAAGAGTCCAAGTTGGAAGGAAGGAAGAGAAGTAGGTGCCCTTTTCGAAGGAGGAAAGGGGGCTATATTTATAGAATGGAATGAGCCCTTTCTTTTTCTCCTTTCCGATGTGGGACTAAAAGCAATATTTTTCATGCTTCTACAGTTACGTACACGTGCCCTTACAGCGGGTGTGGGTCGTGACACCGCCGTGCCCACCGCACGCCGCATCGCGCCAGGCCGAGCGAAGCCGCGCGGGCAGCAGCCAACGCAGCATCAGCTGCGAGCGCAGCAGCACGCTGACAGCCGCGCGCGCGTACCGGCCGGCCGCGCGCCGCCCCAGCCGTCGCCGTCGTCGGCGAGCACCCCATGGCCGTACGAACCTGGGCGCACCCTCCCGTGGAGGCCACCGTCCTCCGAGATGCGCCGTCTAGGCGGTTTCATCAGCGTTTTCTCGGAATCCCGTCGACGTGCGCGCGAACGAGATCCAGAAATGGCGTTCCGTCGCATCGACTTCGCGCACATTTTTTGAGAAATTCGACCGTTGGTTCGGCAATTTCTTTGCTCCTTCACAATCTCGATATATACCCCTTCATTCCTCTCAAATTTCACCCGTTAATTTCGTCGTTTGATACATCAAAATCGGCCACCAAGTTGACCGTTTAAATTGTGTTATTTTTGGACAGTTTCGCGGAGCCAACTTCGTCGGTTCGTATATCCTCCATCGCAGCTCCGTCTAGCGTGCTACCAGTTCCTATGCGAAGCTGGTATAACCCTCTTCCTACCCCTCCAATTTTCTTTCATTGTGAGCATGTTTGATTGGTTGAATTCGGCGCCAAAGTTGGCCGTCCGAATTCGTAATTTCCAACTTGTAAAATTTCATTTTTGAACCCGGGACTCCGGATTCAATTTTTGACACCACCAGTAGACTCATGGCGTCGTTCTGGCTTGTTTTTATATAAAGTTTGTTAGATTTGGAGGACGTGGGCCCTGGCACGCATTTCGGTGCAAAGCGGGCCCCACAGTCCGGGTCAACGGGACTTTTTGACACCGGCTCATCGGAATCCAATTTCGGATATACCGGTGAGTTCGTATCGTCATTCTGGATCCGTTGACATATAATTTGCTAGGTTTTAGTGGACATTGGTTCCGGCACGCATTTCGGTGCAAGTCGGATACCAATATCCGGGTCAACGGGTCATTTTGAGATCGGCTCATCGGAATCCAAATCTGGACATACCGTTGGGTTCGTATCGTTATTCTGGACTCGTTGACATATAATTTCTTGAGTTTTGAGAACATTAGCTCCGACACGCTTTTCTGTATAAATCGGATTCCAGTATTCGGGTCAACGGACCAATCTGAGACCGGGTCAACGGAATTTAATTCTGGACATACCGTTGAGTTCGTATCGTCATTCTGGATTCGTGGACATATAATTTGTTAGGTTTAGTGGACTAGAATTCTTGCACGTTTTTCGGTACAAAGCGGGTCCGACACGGACACCGTTTTGACCCGAAATTACCTTTTTGCCCCTGTGTCCAAATTGGACTTATGGATAGGCGTCTATCCTAGCTGATTTGACCCTTCTGGACATGTTGGTGATGTTGGTTTCACCATCCGACAACATCTGTAGGTTTTTACCCTATTATTATTATAATCTTTCTCTTTTGTTTGTATTTTGAGATCCATCGATTCCAATGATTTCACAATCACTGAAATCGATGTGTTGACCCTGTAGATGTTTATAGAGACTAGCATTGACCCTGTTTGACTATGGTTGACTGCTTTGACTGAACGTCGAAGTAGAGTCAACATTTGACCTGGTTTGACCTAGAGTTGACCAAAAGTCAACTGTTAGTCAACATTAGTCTAGTTTGACTTGCTTTGACTTGTCTTGACCTAGTTTGACTTAGTATAACTTGATTTTACTTCCAAACCCTTATATTGACAAAGTATTCCACCTATAGGTCCTCGAGGCACTGTTCTAGGACCAGTTGACATATTCCACCAGATCTCAGACGAGTACATTCTCTGATAATAGCTCTGTTTTATGATATCGTTTATGTTTCTTGTATTTAGTGTAGATACCCTTGTTCTCTTGACACATTGTTCACACAGATTGGTATTTCTCTGGATCCCGTCATGAGATGTTATTCCTCGCTTCCCTTGGTATATCTTGTGCAAGTCTTTCTTGTTCCTTGTGCATTGTATAGACACGATTCCTGCGAAGGCTAGCTACCCTCTCGAAGAATCGCGTTATGATGTGTCATGGTTGGATCCACTATACTAGTCGAGGGACGGGGAGTTTTAGTGTAGATATGTGGTCAAAGTCTATTGTGCACCCCTGGTACACCTATTGATTGTGAGTGTTGATCATACACCCCACGTATGGTTAGCCAGGCCTGTTACTATTGTGCAAGTTCCCAAGCCGGCCACGTATTGTAGCTAGTACTCACACACTTGGATAGATGATTCTTGATTCTTGTACATGTCATGATCAGTTTTACTTTTCTTGTTCTAGCTCTAGATTTACAGCTTACCTTGCCATGATACTCACATGTACATTTCGTGATTTCTTGTATATTTTCTCTATTTACTGCTATATTTTCAATATCGTCTAATTAGAACTGTTATTTGAGATTTGTGCTCGTTCCATCCTGACTGGATATGTTGACAAAATTTTAGGAGTAGTTGTGCCCTCAGTATTGGACTTCATGATGTTGCTAGCTGAGGTGGATCTCACTATTCTTCTATGTGAGTTGCCTGGTAGTTATCCTTAGTTAGTCTTGTTGTTCTTTTTTTATTTTTCTGTCTTATGATCATTGTAGATTCTAGTTGTTCTAGTGATATTGTTATTATTTCTTGTCTTATCTTCCTTAGTTTTTATGATGTGACATGAGTACATTTCTAGTTATGGATCTTTAGATGTTGTAGTTAGTATAGTATACTTGACAGCGCTCTACCTCCGATACTGCGGCGTAGGCTGGACGTGGCCCACGTATTCGTATCCGTATATCCGGGTACGGGTCGTGACATCTCCTGCACCTCTAGGTGTCTAGACAATCTCTCATAGGCCGATCGGCTCCCAGTGCCCTGGAAATCGTCGACAGATCTAGTGACCTTGTATACAAGTTGTCCGAGACCAATGCATGAATACAACATCTATGATAAACTCTTTGAGGGGCAATAATTCATCTTTTTCTATGTCAATCCTTGTAACAACAGAGCTATGACTCTGCCTTCTCTCTTTGTAACAACAGAGCTATGACTCTGTCTTTTTTCTTTTCTGTGATCTCAGAGCCGAAGCTCCTACATAATTATTTTCTTTTAACCATATACAAGTCCGTTTGTACATGTCTAGCATTCAGAGCATATTTGAGGGACAAACAATCATTTATTTCTTTGAAACATGATAGTAGTTCTGTACAGATATAAAGTATCGTTCTACCTTGAAGGTATACAAATTCGGGGCACATAAGCAATCTCTGTTCTTTTCTTGTTAGCATGGCAACAGTTCATTGATTAAAGGCAACATCTCTACTTTAGCATGACATTATCTCAATTGATTTAACATAGCAAATGTTCTTTCTTTTTATTAGGCAACAATATTTCTTTTAGCATACATGCAACCGTTCGTTTCTTATGAGCAAGCAACAGTTCTACTTGTTAGCATGCAGATTATCTCTTTTTTCGTATTAGCATAGCAACATGTGGATTCTCTTAAAGCATACTCAATGATTTACTATCTTGTTATTAACAATAACATTCAATCAAAAACTCAGATTCTTATTAGGCGTAAGCAAATCAGCAAATAACTTCGTCCACTCACCCAGATCAATCGTCTTCTGTTGCAGAGCCAACAATCCGATCTTTCTGTTTATCTAGTGCCTTCGCGGAGCGGGGCACTACATATATAGTCCCGGATCTACGGATCTAAGAAGCATCATTATATCGTCCCGAGATTGTATCCATAACCGTATTTACATCTGACACTCGACACGTATTGACAGGGTCGGTCCTGGAGTAAGCCGGACAAACCATCGGACTTGGACAACACTACCTCCCCTCCCCCCCCCTTCCCGAACTGTAAGTCTCCACCTCTCCGTCAATATAGCCTTCGCGGTCCACCCCAACTCCTTCCAGTCGGTTGAACTAGCAATCCACCATATCCATATTTTGAGTTCCCACTGGAAAGATCTCGAATAACTCAAAGAGATAAATTCAGAATCCGAGCTCCACGATGTCATCAGAACTGGAGACTTCGACGCTGCTGCCAACCTCATTTGCCATCAAAAAAAATTTGATATCTCCTTTGGGAGTCCAGGGCAAGGGGCAACCAAATTTAGTTCCGAATAGAACAATCCAACCCCCGGGGCCGGCCTGTATATTGGACAGTATCTGAAATAAAGACTCACAATGTGTAGTCTCCAAAGGGCCCGAAATACATATGCATTTTGGCACTTCTGATCTTATGGAAGTATGAAACATAATTGACCTAGAGAAAGTAACATTGTTATCTTCCTTTAGTTCGGCAAAATACAAAAGCACTATAAATAGAGACCATTGAGATGCAACTGTTTTGCCACAAACTGGTTGCAAGTCCAGTTTCTGAAATTTAGGTGCTACTTATTACAAGCATCTGTTATATTTGGAAGGAAATTTCCTCCATTTAGGCCACAATATGGTTAGCGGAATTGGAGCCTTGGAAAAGAAAAGTGATTCCTTTTCTTTGTTTGGATGCCAAAGAAAATGAAAAGAAAATGAATTTGATTACCAAGAGGAGGGAAATTAGGGATGAAAGTTGTTCCTTCCACCAACCCAATGATTCATTTTCTCTTCTCCAAGGATTCACTTTCCCTCTCAATTTCTTTAGTTTTTCCAAACACTGGAACTGAAATTGATTGGAATTGTAATTTCCCAATAAAAAAAATATATTATAGAATCAATTTCCTTTCCTTTCGGCGAACCAAACGAGGTTAGAGAGTAAGATATGTTAATAGATCTAAACATTATAGAAAAATAATATTTATTTCTGAGCAAGCAAACATGAGTGGCTTATCAAATTTGGAGTCTGATCCTACCTGCTGATCCTAGTATATAACTTGGAAAGATCGATTAATTTGATTTCTTGACCGACCTTTCGGTTAGTTTATTTTAACATTTGAATCAATTCACATTGATAAAAGTAGATTTTATGACTGATGGAAGATTGTAACTCCCCAAATACATTGACCATAGAAAACTCTGTAAGAAATACAATACGGATCTAATACTAGCAGGTGTATTTTTCATCGTAAACTTCAAAACATCTAAAACATTGGCCGTTTCTAAGCATGTGCAAGTCGTGCAATTGCAAAGGGCTCCAAAATCCAGAAGACTCCCAAAATTTTAACTAAAATCTCCATTTTTTTATTTATGCCTCCCTAAAATCTCCCTATTTTTAGAATCTGCAGTAACATGATTATTAGAATATCAAAAAAATAAAACCCTTTTTTTAGATTGGGTAAAACTAAGGTCATCCTTAGAATGTAAGAAACCGCCCTGCCAGAAAATATTGTATGAAATGATATCAATGAAATGGTAGAGTTCAATACTGTGAAGATCAGCCTTAAGTTAATTTCAGTAATTTTTAGTGGATTAAACATAAAAAGTTCTGTATACATATTTCAAAACACTTTCTTTTCTTAGTTCTTCACTTAAATTTTTTCCATATCATTTGAAATGTACTCAACTATCAGCATCTAACATGACAGTAGAAGAAAGATGGAAGCTCTGAGGAATTAGCTGCTTAACTCACAGGTGCTGTGAGTTTCTTCACCTATTTCTCTCAAAGAAAAAGGTTTCTTTACCTTCAGATTTATTGCAAGTTCTCTTACAACATTTCCAAGGTCTAATTATCCATAGGAAACATCCACAGATTTCACTTTCAACTCTTTGAGAGACTGAATGCAATTGTCACCAACCAAGTAAAATACGGCCATGTTAAGTTATGTTGCTCGAATACGACACAGGAAGGACATGGACACAACACCTATTTTAGTGTACCTTATTATATTTTGGAGTACCGGGGTTGTGTCTGACACGTCTCCAATACGTGTTCGACAAGACACGAAGGTTTGGATTTTTGGAGTGTCTACTTCCTAGATGTTAAGCAATTGAGATACAATAAATCAGATGATCAGAAAAGCAGCAGTAGATGTAAAGCAACTGTCTTAAATTAAGGAATCTAACCCTCCTATAACACAGCAATCTAACCTGTGCATTTCTCCAGTCCATACATAGATTAACAGCATCAATCTTTTTTCTGTTGGCTATTTGACTAATTTTCTTCCTTTCAGCACTATTAAGGACTACTACTACTCCTATGGTGATAGATTAAGAAAGAAAAAAACAAATTATAATTCTAAATTGGAATTTCCTATATGTTGAGTAGGGTCAGGGTTAGGGTTAGGGTTAGGGTTAGGGTTAGGGTTAGGTTTGTAAGTCTGGGTTTACAAACCTAGAGTTTGGAAGTTAGCATTTAGCAACATAATTCTGATTAAAGTTCTCTAACACATAACGCTCTTATAGTTGGAATCCTCCGACATTCACTGGATCTGGGTCTAAGAATCAGTAGACCTTACTAAAATCAATTGAAAATTGCTACACAAACAAATGTACTTCTACGACATCGATGCAAGAAAGTATAAACATGATCTCATGAAACCAAAAAAACATTAGAGCTGAAATTATTTCAGGAATTGCCTGGACTTTATACCCAGCTCAAGATGAAACCAATTAACCATCAGATCTCCGATTTGAAGAGTGCAACGTGTTTGAGCCTTTGAGCAATATCAGCAACCGACCCAACCGCAGCCAGAACCGATACCAGCAGTGCAACCGCGCTTAGTCCCTGAAGCGCCAGCCACCGACGCTCTCCCTGCCTGATCTTGGCCTGGGATATGTAAATTGTTACCGGGAAGTAGACAGTAAGTGGCCAGAAGGCGATAGAACCAAGTAAGCCCATTATGGCGTTGAAGAAGGGGACCATCATTGCGATAAGCGTCGTGAGAGCGACGAAGGCGGTCCGGAGGACGAGCTTGCAGAGTGTGAACTTGAAAGAGCGATACTTGGAGAAGGGAACTGGTAATCTGTAGGACTTGTGAACGAAGGCGGCATGTGGCCATTTCTTGGCTAGCCATTCTTCGTAACTGGCGTAGATTGGTTGTGCGTATACCTGAACACGCAGAAATTATATTATCATCTTTCTCACTGTTTAGAATTTGTGTTCTTGCATGCATGGAGTTGTTTGTCTTTGTTAGTTAAGCTATTATCAAAAATAAACTTCATCTTTGTTAATGCTTTTATGACGTGCAACTTGGCTAAGAATTAGACGCCAACATAAAGGGTTGACAAATGGTCATAAGAACTTTGTTAATTCTTTTATTTAGCTTTTTAAAGCCGAACTTGTTATGATGTGAGATGGGTTTGATGCATAGTTTGCAGTATCGGCCAATACCGATCCGATATGTCGATATCAATATAGTTTAGCATGTCATGATCCGATACCGACCGATACCCGATACTGACCGATACCGACATTTGGGATCTCTTTACCGGTCAATTCGACAAAGAAATTGAACGAAAAAAACCAATCAACAAGGAAGGTTGTAAAAGCATGTATAGCTGTCAAGACGGGCCGGCGGGGCGGGCCGGCCCATAACCCACCATAACCCACCATTTGGCGGGGCGGGACGGGCCGACCCACCATTTTGGCGGGCTGGAAAAATTCCAACCCAGCCCAACCCACCGGCGGGCCGCGGGCTAGACGGGCCGGCCCGCTTAATTTTTTTAAATTTTTTAATTATTGTTTAGTTTCTTAAAAGGAAAAAAATTATATATATAATATTTTCTACTCACTCTCATATGCATAAAATTACAAGTAAAATACAAGAAACATTATAATAGTAGATATTTCTTTAAAACACCTGCATTCATGTAAATAAATGACAAAATTTAATATTTTATACGTCATTACTTGCATTAAATGAGAATTTTTATCATTTATAATACATATCTCATATATGTGCTAAATAAAAAAATTAAAAATTTTATTAAAAAATAGATGGCGGGCCAACCCACTTGGCCCGCGGGCTAGCCCACCGCGGGGCGAGCTACTAGCGGGCCAGCCCACCTAGGCCTGCCTGTTTGGCGGGCTCCTAAATGCTCGGCCCAACCCACCTTTTTGGCGGGCGGGGCGGCCGGCCCAACGGGCTTAGCCCATTTTGACAGCTCTAAAAGCATGTAAAAGAAGAAAACTTATCTATCGCATGTAAACCAATCGGCAAGGGTGACTAATATTTTATTCGATTTCAAACTACTAAAAAACAACACTAAAAATACTTAAAATTAAGCCTAAATGTATAAAATATTATTATTTTTAAATAATAATACTAATTTATTACTAACTATTTGTTTTCTGGTACCAAAAACCCGATATTCCGATCCGAAACCGCCGATAGTGCCAATACCGCCGCGTTCGATATTTACTGTTTCGGATATTGATACTGCGAACTTTGGTTTGATGATGATGATATTATGTTTCAAGTTTTCAGATGTATATGTAGCTCACACAAGTTACTCAATCAAAGTCAAACGTCAAGAGTAGGCAACCTAATCTGAAGTCATTCCCAATTTGTCCAACATATATAGAATTACCTGATAAGCACCAACAATGTGAATGAGGACTGCAACATTGGCTATGTCAACCAAGCCAAAATGGCTCATAAAACC
>JANAVB010012651.1:0-16065 GCA_029216955.1 Iris pallida | reverse complement strand
GAAAGCGAAATCGAGCTTCGAGTGTCGGAACGATAAAACTAGGGGAGACCTAGGTTATATAAATTAGACTTTGCGGGTAGGCTCCCGAGTTGAAATCGGGGTTGTAGGGCGACGGTATCGCGCCGTACCACTGCGTATCTTGATTTATTCAAGATATCGGCAATAGGCGTAAGATGGACTAGACGTCCACTCTACCTAGGTATTTTGGTAGGTAATGAACATATAGGCTAGTATATCTACACCTAGGGAGCACGGGTCGAAATACCAAGCGTAGGTAGGCTAACTTGGTATTCACCTAGACTAGAATTTTACCTTTTTAAAGGGTAAAATAGGATATTGGCCTACGGCCAAGATTTGAGTTTCGAAGTCCAAGATAGACTTGGATATGGGTTGTAAGGGTTGGTAATGATTAGAAATAGTCGCCTAGACCTAGTCTTGATCTCGGTTGACCACGGTTGACTTTTTAGACCGAAAGTCAACTATGGGTCAACATTTACCCAATTTAGTCCCAAATTCCATTAACTTGGACAGTTGACCGTTAGCACAAGTGACCTAGGGTTGACCTAGAGTTGACCAGAGTTGACCCGTTGGACCAAAAGTCAACCGTAAGTCAACTTTCTACCTAGTTTGATTCGGATGACTTCAATGTTCTCCATGACCAAGGTTGACCTAACTAGACGCGTCTTGACCTAGAATGACTTAATAGGATTTAATTTGATTTGAATTTACTTCCTAAACATAGTATTGATACGTCTTGTTCTCTATAGGTCCTCGAGACGCTGCATTGGATCGGTTGACATATTTTATCATCTTACAGGCGAGTACATTCTCTGATAACTTATTCCAATTTATGATAACTGTTATGATTCATGTACTTAGTGTAGATATGCTTATTCCTGACACATGGTTCTCACGGATTGGTATTCTTGGATCCCGACGAGAGATGTTTCTCCTTCTTAGGTTAGGATGTATTGTGTAAGCTCCCTTGTAGCTCTTGCTCAATATATGGTCACTGATTCTAGAGAGGTTCGCTACCTTCTCATTAGAATCTCGTGCAGTGACGCGTCCTATTTGGATCCATTCTACCAGTTGGGGTAGGGGGAGTAGTAGCGTATGCCTGTGATCAGATCCATCCCGCATTCCCGAACAGTGTGAGTCATATATCGCACATATGACTTGCCAGGCTAGTTCTTGACAGGTACCCAAGCCGATCACAAGTTGAAACTACTACTCACACACATTGACATATGGCTTACCTTGATTGTGTACATACCATGATTCAATTCTACTTTCTTGTTCTTGTTTTAGCTAGCTCTACAGCTTACCATGCCATGATACATTTATGTACACTCCATAATTTTATTGTATATGCTCTATTTACAGTCTTATAGCTTTTATTCTATCTTGAGATCTGTTATGAGATATATGTACTCGTTTCCTCCTGACTGGATATGTTGACAAAATATTACAGATGCTGATGAGGGGGATTGCAGTACCTACTACGGTTCGGATGACATAGTAGGCTTAGACTTGGTCCAGCAGGGTTTAGCTCAGCCTGACGAGACTTTACCTACTGCTTAGTTAGAGTAGGTCTTTTGTACTGGACCTTGTCTCCAGTTACTTTTGAGACTGTATTACATTTTGGATTGTATTAGAGACTTGGACTTTTATATTATTCGTGTTTGGACTTGACAGGTTTTATTTTATCGTCTTGTTGTCTTTATCTTTCAGTCTTTACTTTATCATCTTAGAGTTGTGATTGAACACTCATATATATTCATTACTTGTCCTCCGTTCGGAGTTGACCATATTCTCGACAGGTTTTTGATATATATATAAACTGTTGTTAGAGTAGAAAACCTACACTTCCACGCGTTTTTACGGTGAGGGCTGGGCATTGTCACGTACACGTGCCCTTATAGCGGGTGGGTCGTGACAGAATTCTTTTGGAACCATAAAGCCCCGAGGTTAATTGTGACCAAAGAATTGGTTCAACTTAGCTGGTTCACATATCTCCCAAGGGAACTATTTTCCAAAAAATAATTCCAATATTGATTGATATTTCTAAGTTATTCCAAGTACCGAAAATATTTTTATTTGTTGATTTCCTCCACTCAACTCGAAACCTTACTCTCCCTAGGCAACTTCTTGATCAATTCAAGGCTTAGAAAGCTTTTAAACTCAATGCTTGAGTATCATGAAGCACGAACGGTCAGAGAATTGATTCCATCCTAATATTGAATTTCCTTTAGTCATTGAATTGTTAATTATCCCTTTGAAATTTCTATGGACAAAGTTAAAAAATAGTCAGTGACCTAATTTGGCTTCGCACATATGCGTCGCAACCATCTATTTGAATTATAGAAACTGCGAGTATACTGCAGCCAGTTGCGCACTGGCGGGGCATAGACTCTAAGTTGAAGTGATTCAGGTGTTGATAGATTTTTGGATATTATTGAGACTACGTCCTAAATTCATCAAATTTGTCTCCTATATTGTTCAGCCAGGAAATGGATAAAGTTGATAGACTACTCGAAAACCTATTACTATTCAATTTATGAAGCCAAAATTTTACTGCAGTCAGGTGCACTATGGCGAAGCATGAATTTGAGGCAAAGTGATTTCGAATATATTTGGGTTTTCGAATATTATTAAGACTATATCCATAATATGGTTGTCTTTTATGCACCATCAAATTATTCTGACTATTGTCCGATTAGAGGATTTGTATTTCTAGCAGCTTTTCATTTTTAGAAAATGATAGATTTTCTATAAAATTGTACTTGATTTTTTCCTAGAACTTATTAGGACCATATCAATTTCTGTTGGCTCAATCTCATTCCTGTTTCAATCTTAGTACGTTGGATATATATATATATATATTTATTTATTCATTTATTATTATTATTATTATTACTTTTAGTTACATATTTTGGAAGCTGTAGATAGTTGTGGTTAGCTTTATATATTAAATAGTTGATATACATCTTGTGGATGACCATATGTATATAGTTGATAGCTATATGCGGGAGAAACATAGATTGTTACTTATCTCATTCCTTGTAAGGGATTCTTGGGATTAATATTAGATAGCTAAAGGGTAGAAAAGGTAGAAGAATACCTTGAGTAAGCTAGCCTTGAGGGAGTGGTATATCTAGCTTTTGACTTATTTAGAATAGAATCGTTAGTAGTGCTCGCTAGTGTCTAAACCTCATTAAAAAATGATGGTATTTGACGATTTTGAATTTTATGCTTACAGGAAGAGTTATTGAAGATAAAGGAAAACGTAGGTAGAGTTTGCGAGGAAAGTATAGGATTTGGTAATGTTCTCCCATAGAGGAAGTGAATTTGGATAATATATAAGCATGTGAATATAATGATCAAGTAAAAAAAAACTTGACGAGGATCAACTTTATGGTTAGATGACTACTATACCTAGAAGGGACGGATATAGCCATGGAAGGAATAACACGAGCAATGGAATGATAGGTTCTAGAGAAGGAATAAGCAGATAGGAATTAAGATAAGACCATTGGCATACAACGATGGATGAAAAATTGATTTAGGTGACAGATATCTTAGTTTTATGTAGATACCGAAAGTTCAGCTAGTTAGAGATTGGCTTTGCATGGTATTAATAAGATAGTTATCTTGTAAGTCTTTTTCCTGCATGTTTTATCTTCTGACCGTTGAAATATTGAAATGATATTCTTTCTATTCTCTTTGATCATCACTCGGCCCTCAGTGAAAATATCTTACTCGATTACATTCCTATCATAGTTATATTATTCTAATCATCTTTGCTATCCTACCATCATACAACTTTTTATCTTTTCTGAGTCATAAAACCTTATACCTCATTCCAATTTGATTTGACATTTTAGTCCATCATCTCAAAATATTCCATTAGTTTATGTCTTCTCAATAAACTGTTGACATTCGCTTCTTTCTTGCCTTTTCTGTTTCACGAGAGCTCATTTGATTTTTTCTATTTTATGATCATATTTTAATCGTACCTAGATTTTACTCATGCCTAAAATAATTTGATCACAACAATATTCCAACTCTATATCAAATAATATCTAGATACTTCTGATCGTACCTATTTTTGTCATTGTACCTAGTGATCATGCCTAGAATTCGATCGTGCATGATGATTTAAAATCAGTTTTAGATAAGGCTAAGTGATTTTAATTGTACCCCGGCCTTTAACTTTGAAATTTCGAGGACAAAATTTTTTAAGGAGGAAAGGTTGTAAAAACTACACCCGTTCACCACTCCCTCAAACCCGTTCAAACCCATTACTCTCCTCCCCATGTTCTCACAACACTTCCTCTAAAATTCTCTCCACCACTTCACCCTTTCCTCCAAAGACTCTACCAGCACACACCACCATTACCATTACTTCTCTAATCAAAAGCATCATCCCTATCATTTCTCTTCAATCCCTCCATCCA
Organism: Iris pallida; assembly: GCA_029216955.1. Lineage (NCBI taxonomy): Eukaryota > Viridiplantae > Streptophyta > Magnoliopsida > Asparagales > Iridaceae > Iris > Iris pallida. Next base: position 11,608 of record JANAVB010012651.1, on the reverse strand, counting down.
AGTCCACAGCACTCCTTCATCCATCTGGCACTCGACCTTCGGGTCTTCTCTCCATCCGCCTTCTCGCAAGCCTCTGCGATTGACCCTCAGCCACCGCGACCGCGCCTCGTCGGCGGTGACCCATGCGGACCCCATCTGCGGCTTTCCTAGTCGCGACCGCTCCGGCCGCCTGACCAGCGCGCAACCACCGTGCAGCGCCGAGCAACCCCGTCCTGTCTTGCGTGCCCCACCGCGCCGGATCTCGATGCCGCTGTCCCCCTCTACGCGCGTCCCGCGGCCGACCGACCGCCTTTCCGCGGCCTTGCGGTCTTCCGTTCCGCTGTTCGGTCCATCCCGACCCCGATCCGGTGTTCCTACGGCCCCACGATAGCGCAGAACCCCCGTGCAGCGCCGAGCACACACGCCCTGTCTCGTGTGCCCCACCGCGTCGGATCCCGACGCCGCCGACCCCCTCTGCGCGCATCCCGCGGCAGACCGACCACCTTCCCGCGGCCCTGCGGTCTTCCGTGCCGCTGTTCGGTCTATCCTGACCCCGATTCGCTGTTCCTGCGGCCCCACGATAGCGCTGCCCGCTGTCCACTGCTGTTTCGAGCGCCGATCCGCGGTCCGAACGCTGTTTCGATTTTCTCGAGTTTATCCGCTACTCTACGCCAACGAATTTTGGTAACTTCTGATAATCACAGTAGTACGTCTCTCCCAGTCGATGATGACGCGGTCCCGATCCCGTTACGGGGATCAACATTTTTGTTAATTGTTGCGTTAGGGGAATACGACGTTCGAGTCCTACTCAGACTTGTTTCTGTGAGTTATAGTTAATTCCTTGGGTTGATTATTGTTTGAAACTTTTCCTATGTGCTGTGTGTTCACTTGGTTTGGAAATTCCTATGTGCTGTGGGTTCATTCTCTAGTTTGGACATTTCTTAGTTTATATCTTTGTTCTCTTGGTTAGTTATTTTGTGTAGACTTTTTTACCTTTGAGTTTAGTTATATTTATAGTTCTGTGACTTATTTTCATTTGGGTTGGATGTTGTGATGCTGTGGTTGTCTCCCTGGTTCGGGATAGACTTTTGGGTATGGATCGATACTGCCTTTGTGGCTAGGTCGTCCTAGTTACAGAGGAGGTGCTGCCCAAATTTTTGGAAAAGTATTTAAAAATGATATTTTGTAAGTTCAGTAATTTTTGTATATCAAAACCTTTTTCTAAAACTCTAGTCCTTGCAAATGGTTTATGAAAATTATTTCATTGGTTTTTTATTTGGTTTTAAGTGTTGCTTGGTTAGTTTTCTGTATCCCCTGTCAGGCGACGACCGTATCGGTCGGATGAGCCTCGGCGATACGCAAACGTTACAGGAAATTACTATACGTTGAGGCGTTAGCCAGCAACGTGATATTGCATGACCAAGTCTGAGACGCCCCATTTTCATAAGTCATATTTAATTATATTTATATTTTTAGAACTTGTTACTGGGTATTTTGTACCTTGGGTGCAGGGCCTCGACCTTCTGTTTGGACCGCTTCACGGCACTCAGAGCTCACCTCGGCTAATTAATTTAATTAATTTGTTGTAAGGGCATAAGCCCAGTTATTTTTTGGCCCAGTAATTGTGTTGTAACACCCACTTTTCCAAATAAGGGTATTTTGGTCATTTTTAAAATTTTGAGAATTATTTGGAATTATTATGTATTATTTAGATTTATTGGAATTAATATGATTTTTAGTATAATTGATTTTGGTGTTTTAGTTGACTTGACTTATGTTGACTTTGGAGACTAACCTAGTTGCTAACCTAGGTCATGACCTTGTGATTAGGATATGAAAACCTAGGTTGACTTAAGTTAGTGAGGTTTAGCTCATTGGAATTAATTTGGGGAAATTAGGAGCTAGATTGGTTAAGTAATGGCTTGTGAAATCACAAGTCATTTCATGACTTAAAGGCTTAATGGCCCATAGGCGCACACCCATTGAACCAAGCCCTAACCCTGGAAATTCTGGCCGGCCCACTATGGTCATCCCCCCTATTTATATCACCTTGAAATTAAGGTTGACTCTTTAGGAAACATTGCCATTTGGAAGAGGTGAGTCCCCATCCTTATAAATTCTTAGAAAATCTATTTCTACGCCAAATTCCTTCAAACAAATTGCAATAGGACCTAATATTAGTATTTTCGCTGTTATTGATGAGTATTTGCAGGAAGAACACAATTTGGAGAATTTTTGGTGGCTTGAGGAGTCATTTTCATTGGATTTTTGAGAGCTTTGTTCATCAATAGGTAAAACCCATTCTAATTCATGAAATTTCTGTTTATTTGCATTTTAGGAATGCCCTAGCCCTAACCTAACAGTAGGATAGGCGAACCCTAGAATTTGGACCCATTTCGTGTCCGTATCGGACACGTACCAGTGTGGTTAGGATGGTGTTCGACGAAATGTCAGGCATTTTGTTCGATTTTTGTGATTGTGTTTGAATGGAAAAATCCATTTTAGTCTCGCTTATGCATTTCTTGGACACTGAACACGTTTTCGTGTCAGGTCGGGTCGACACGAGCGCGTGGACACGCGGTCGTGCACGCGCGTGCGCGGGCAGGAGCATCCCCTGCTACTCGGGCGGAACAGCTCGTTGCATACAGCGTCTCGACCCACGAAACTCAACACACATGTTGTGTCCATGACTGACACGAGGCTCATAAAATTTCACGAGCTCTCGTGTCGTGTCGGACACGTATTTTCGTGTGCACGGGGATACACTGTGTGCGTGTGTGTTCTGAGATAGTATTCTTGTGTTTAATCATTTTTAATGTTTTTAAATTGTGTTTTAATGATTGTTTAAATCCTAAATATGTTACCTAAACTCTGTTACATTAGGTTTGCACATTAGGAATGGTTTAATGTGGAGTATTGGCTCGATTTTTGGTTTGAACTACAATTCCTGATACATGCATTGATACATGTAATCCCAGTTTTTCAAACCCCTTTTATTTCCTGTATGAAGTTATGTTTTTCACTAAATTGGATCCCCACATGTTTTATTTCATATTAGCTAAGCTTTTACATTCGATTATAGGCTTTTGGTTGTGAGATGGAGATTTTGAATATGGGAATTGGTTTCTCTTACATTACACTGTATAGCCTGAGACTTGCCCCTTTGTAACTGATAGGATTCATTGTCTAATTACTTTTCCATGTCTTCCAATTTTCTTACAACCTAAGAAAGGAAGTTGGCACCTGGTTGCATTGATGTTGGACTTTAGTTTAAATAAGAATTAATATGAATTGGTGATTTCCTTCTTTAACTGAAAACTGGAATTGAGTGACTGTTAACAAATGAATGCTTAACCATGCTTTAGTTGTCTGTGAAGATTACATTTAACTGATTGTTCCCTTCAAAACCTGAGTCCCCTTACTGATTCATTGAATGTTCATTGCTTCTTATAAACATGAGATATACATTGTTGCATTGTTTCCCTAAATTTCCTGTGAATAAGAAAACCTGAGATTGGGATTTTGTTTCCAGTTATTGAAAACCTGAAATTGATTGTTTAAAACTGAAAATGGGATTGGAGATATTGTTTTGGTTTTGAAAACTGATTTCATTCCTTTCCTAACCTGTCATATCCTGAGAATTTCATTACCTGAGAATCAATATTTATATAACTGAGATTGGGGAATGCCTGAATTGAATTAGTGTGAAACCTGAGATTTCCTCCTCTAGTTTTTGAACTAAAATGCCATGCTTGTATTCACTGATTCCTGTGCAATGTGCATTTCAAACTGAGTTTCAATTCTTCTAAAACCTGGGTTTTAATTCTGAGAATGGGGGGATGTTCACTGTTGAATCTGGAAATGAGATAGGGTATAATCTGGAAATAAAATTTGGGTGATTGGATGTGTTGTTCTCCTAAAATCTGAGATTTACATATTAGAACTGTTAAAATGGTGTATTGATTGGGGATTCCTGTGTTAATACTGAACTGAAATGGCATGTATCACACACCCTCTAGCCCACACACTCATGTATCCTATCTTTTCACCCGGCACACACACATGTGTACACACATGTCCCCTCTAGCCCATTGACACACACACTATCACTTTCACTTATGACACACACAAGCCTACACCCACATGTCTCCCCTCACATGCCTATATCACTTCACTAGTACACACACACCTACACTAGTATATGTATATATCACTTCACTAGTATGTGTGTTCCCTTTCTCTTTCATATGTATATATATTTATAAATTGAGTTTGTTATATATATAGGATTCCTATATATATATACATGAATGTGTGCTTTTATATATATATTAGATATATATTGTGTATGTGATATAGTGTATTGTATATATATAAATATGTATATGATTTAGATAAGGATATGGTTGCTTAGACTTGGCTAGCCTATTGGCCCATGGCCTAGTCTTCTAGCCTATGGCATGAAATACCTAGTATGGAGTCTAGAATAGACTGTTTAGCCTTGTTAGGACCTAGAATGGTTTGTTAGACCTAAAATAGATTAGTTCGACTAATTTGACTTAGGTTTGACTTTAGGGTTGACCAGAGTTGACCAAGAGTTGACTTTGGTCTAGATTGACCTAGTTTCATGTAGAATGCATTAATTTGCATCGTATTATCATTGTAGACTCATAGTGACTTGTACTGTTCTATAGGAGACAGACACCACTCCTCGGACAGTCTATATTTTCTCAGATACACCGGTTACAGGCGAGTACATTCTCTGATCATTTTATATCATGTATTAGGAGTATATTTCCTGCTTTAGATTACTTTACATGATGCTGACACGTTGGAAATACGGATTAGTACTATATGGATCTTGTTGTGCGATGTTATCCCCTTAGCGGATACATCGGGTGTTCGTGTACTTTATCGTGAGCATCGTGTACTCCTTGTATTCGTGACATTCGTGTACAAATCGTGTGAAATCATGTATATTCTTGTATTTACATGATCTCGTGTGTGACTATACTTCGTGTGCAATAACATAACTTAACTAGATCCTTGTATATTGATTGGGCCGGGGGAGTAGAAGTGGTTATGTATTCAACCCAGTAGATTACTCGTGTACAACCTCTGTAGATTACTCGTATATAACATCGTACCGTCTACATAACCATCTTGTGCTCTGAATCACTAGACACTATCAGTTCTCTATATACTGTAGCTATTTATTTACAGTCTTTCCTGTTTATCATATTTCTTCAGTTTCTTGTATCTTACTCTCTAGCATAATTATATATCCTGACCTGCTATGATTTGTTGAGATGTACTGTGCTCGCTCCTGTCCTGACTGGACCTGTTAAAATATTACAGAGGACGAGGCTGAGGCGTTCTGCCCTACCTACTACGGTGCTACACTAGACGAGTGCCTGGACTTAGACCAGCAGCAGGATCCACTAGCAGTAGATGACACTCCCTTAGACTAGGACTGTCTTTACTTTACCTAGATTACTGTATTTTGATTTCAGAGATTTGGTCATGTACTTATTTATAGACACTTAGAATTCTGGTTGTATCTCTGTGATTCTCTGTTCTGGATATTTTATCTTTTATTATCATTCCATCTTACCTGTTCTACCTTAGCTGTGGTTGAGTTATATTTCTGTTATGTCACCCCCATTCGGGCAGTATAACTGTTTTACCTTCAACTGTTAGATGTTGTGACCTAGGACAACGTTCTACTGCCGATACTGCGACGTAGGCTGGACGTACCCATGTCACGTGCCCTTATTCTAGGGTGCGGTTCGTGACACGTTTTTAGTGGTGGCCCATGCAGGTCTAGGTTGGAAATGTAGTGGTATTCGAACTAGAGTATCACTACAGCCTGCAGTAGGATTAGGATATGCTTTTGAGGGTACTCAATCACAATTAGGATTCCTTGAGAGATTCCTGGGATGACCCTTGAGAATTTTATTTAAACTTCAATTTGAAATCCTTTTCCTTGTTTTGTTCGCTCTCACTCCTTGATTATTGAATTTGATTTTGATGAATCGTTGTTGATTTTGATTTTCCTATCGAGTTGAATTTTATGGCCTGAGTTACGGTACCTTCTGATAACATATGTTGACGGAATAACGGGGATAATAAACGTCTACTTGGTTATGGAACCTAGAGTTTATCGCAGCTATATTAGCTGGCGTGGCGGAAACATAGAGACCGACTTCGGATGTACGTATCTTGGTTATGAGATTTGGAATTTCTCGCAGCTATACTAGTCGGCATAGCGAGAATTCCAGACGACATGATTATAGAGGTGCATGCCCCTGTTATGGACTCTACCGTTTATCGCAGCCTTGCTTACTAGCGTGGCGAGGATTCTGAGTATCATGATTTTGGACAGATGCATATGATTATCAGATTGTATCTTGGAAAGGTTCTTAAATATATTGTCTCTATCTTCATTCCAGTTATTATAAATTGTTTCCATCATCATTTAACTTAGGAGTAGGAGTATGAGTAGGAGTAGCTTAGCTGTTATTATGAACCTTGTGTAACTTTTGCTATAAATTTCTTTCTAATACAATGAATCGATGATTTTGCTAGACCTTAACTTGGATTTGATATTATAGCCCTGATTTCAAAATGGTTCCTTCTTTTAAACAGATAAGCAGAATAGATTTTATCATTATTTTCTTCTTGCCATTAATTCTTGTATTACCCTAATATATATATATATATATATAGTGGACACATATGTTTGCCTGATACGTATGCATGCTACACTTGATTACCAACCTATTTAAATGCATGTTAATAAGATTGATGTTAATTTCTCAAAACCCCAATATGCTAATATAGTACAGTATCAGTGACTAGTTCTCCCGTTTTCCAGATTAATTTCGTAAATTAAATTTAAATTTCATGTTATTAGTTTTGCTTGCATCGCTACACATGTATGTTATATACAGGGTTTCATTTCTTAAAGAAATTGGTTGAGTTTGTATTTGAAATTGTCAAATCTGAGACTGTGTGCATAGTAAACCCTTAACCTTGGATTCTAAGTGTTTAGTTCAAATTGCAGTTTTAAATTGTAAAGTTTTGAGCCGTATACATGGTTGTGTGCAGGTATATAATGTTAGGTTCGTACTCTTACATGTTAAGTTGTGGTTAGGGTACACATTGAGTTGATTTTTTTTATGTTCGAATTTCTCCAAAAAAATTTGAAAACTGAATACATGATAACATTTTTATTGCTTTCAAATGCGTAGTTCAATTTCAGATCTAATATGTAATGTTGAGCTAGCTAAATGATGAACCCTTCATTTCAAGTCTTAACCCATGTACACATGACACTCTACACTAATGTACACAACTGCCATGAAAACCTAACCTTTCATCTCTATGTTATGTTCATATAGCTATATAGATATATATATATATAGTTCTGTAAACATGTTATAATGCATGTAGATGTATAATTAAATCTTTACCTCTCTATACATATAGATATACATATATACATGGTTAGCCATGCATGTTATGAGTAAATAGCTTGTGCCTTGTAGACTGCTTAACCAATATGCCATGAATAGTGTAACTTGATAGCTACAGTTGAGACTCAAATCCTCCTATACACTTTCATGTATATTTCACACTAACCACATAACCTTTACATAATGTTAGCTTTTCCCTCTAACACTCTCTCTTCTATATATATTAGATTGTGATTGGATTCAATGCTATTGACTTTCGTTCCTTAAACTTTTGGTTTTGATTTTTTCTTAAATAGTACCCTTTATAGATGATTACTAGTTATCTTATTTTATTTTTCTTGATAATTATCAGTTTTCAGATAGGATGGTAGACTGCTATACAGCCTTGATGATTGTTGTTTCTTTTTTTATCCTTCCCAGTATGGCACCCATGACCCGAGCCCGTCGCCTGAGAGCAGCTGCAGCTACTGAGAGTGTGCTTCCACCTCCTATGTTCAGGAGGTAGTGATCCCTCTATCTGATCAGGGGGTGGTGGCACCTCCTGTCATTGAGAAGATAGTGGTAGCCTCGCCAGAGAGTCTTCCTTCATCTCCTGTCGTTCAGGAGAGAGCTGCAGATTTTCCTGAGACTGAGAGCCTTTCCCCACCCCTTGAGATGGTACCCCATACTGCACTACCCGGAGGTTTGTTACTTGACGCAGCTCAGGTGTTTGAATATTTCCAAGAAAGGATGTTGGAGTCACAGAGAGTTCATGATGAGGCCATGAGGGAGCAGTACCAAAGGTTGCTATGTCTGCGGGACTCTGTGCTTCCAGGAAGAGAGCCTAGCTCCAAGAGGGCGAGGAGCAGTACCCAGTCCTACCCAGAGCTTGATGAGTACCCATATATCCAGCCTATATCATCATTCCCAGCCCAGTCTCCTGTCCAGCAGAGGCCAGCTGAGCCAGAGCCTATCTTACCTACTGTAGGAAGTCTGGGCACAAGTGGAACTTCTGTAGAAAGAGACTAGAATTGTGCCTAATCTGTGGGTCAGCTGCACACTGGATGCAGTACTGTTCTGATAGATCTGCCCCAATCAGGGCCCTGCTTCCAGGAGGGAGTTCTAGTTCTCAGACCTAGCTGGAGGTGAGTTTTGACCTAACCTTAGTATCCCTTTTTGAGAATATTTGATGCATCCCTTGCTTGTATGTTTTGATACCTTGTGATTGCCTAGTACTGTAGCATGTTGGTGTAAGTAGATGAGACCCCAGACTGATATTACATGCCATGACCCCATAGGTTACACTTTCCAACTGAAAGATTTAAATAGGTTTCTGAGACTTTGATTGTGGGGGTTTGACCTAGAAGGGGTACGATCATCTTAATTTCGAGGACGAAAATTTTCTAAGGTGGGTAGGATTGTAACACCCAGTTTCCAAATGAGGGTATTTTGGTCATTTTTAAAATTTGAGAATTATTTGGAATTATTATGTATTATTTAGATTTATTGGAATTAATGTGATTTTTAGAGATTTTTAGTATAATTGATTTTGGTGTTTTAGTTGACTTGACTTATGTTGACTTTGGAGACTAACCTAGTGTCTAACCTAGGTCATGACCTTGTGATTAGGATATGAAAACCTAGGTTGACTTAAGTTAGTGAGGTTTAGCTCATTGGAATTAATTTGGGGAAATTAGGAGCTAGAGTGGTTAAGTAATGGCTTGTGAAATCACAAGTCATTTCATGACTTAAAGGCTTAATGGCCCATAGGCCCCCACCCATTGAACCAAGCCCTAACCCTAGAAATTCTGGCCGGCCCACTATGGTCATCCCCCTATTTATATCACCTTGAAATTAGGGTTGCCTCTTTAGGAAATATTGCTATTTGGAAGAGGTGAGTCCCCATCCTTGTAATATCTTAGAAAATCTATTTCTACTCCAAATTCCTTCAAAAAATTGCAATAGGACCTAATATTAGTATTCTCGCTGTTATTGATGAGTATTTGCAGGAAGAACACAATTTGGAGAATTTTTGGTGGCTTGAGGAGTCATTTTCATTGGGTTTTTGAGAGCTTTGTTCATCAATAGGTAAAACCCATTCTAATCCATGAAATTTCTGTTTGTTTATATTTAGAAATACCCTAGCCCTAACCTAGCAGTAGGATAGGCTAACCCTAGAATTTGGACCCATTTCGTGTCCGTATCGAACACGTACCAGTGTGGTTAGGATGGTGTTCGACGAAATGCCTCAAAGGGCATTTCGTTCGATTTTGTGATTGTGTTTGAATGGAAAAAATCCATTTTAGTCTCGCTTATACATTTTTTGGACACTGAGCACGTTTTCGTGTCAGGTCGGGTCGACAAGAGCGCGTGGACACGCGGTCGTGCACGCGCGCGCGCCGGGCAGGAGCATCCCCTGCTACTCGGCGGAACTGCTCGTTGCATACAGCGTCTCGACCCACGAAACTCAACACACACGTTGTGTCCATGACTGACACGAGGCTCGTAAAATTTCACGAGCTCTCGTATCGTGTCGGACACACATTTCCGTGTGCACGGGGATACACTGTGTGCGTGTGTGTTCTGAGATAGTATTCTTGTCGTTTTTAATGTTTTTAAATTGTGTTTTAATGATTGTTTAGATCTTAAATATGTTACCTAAACTCTGTTACATTAGGTTTGCACATTAGGAATGGTTTAATGTGGAGTATTGGCTCGATTTTTGGTTTGAACTGCAATTCCTGATACATGCATTGATACATGTAATCCAAGTTTTTCAAACCCCTTTTATTCCCTGTATGAAGTTATGTTTTTTACTAAATTGGATCCCCATATGTTTCATTTCATATTAGCTAAGCTTTTACATTCGATTATAGGCTTTTGGTTGTGAGATGGAGATTTTGAATATGGGAATTAGTTTCTCTTACATTACACTGTATAACCTGAGACTTGCCCCTTTGTAACTGATAGGATTCATTGTCTAATTGCTTTCCTATATTTTTCCATATTTGTTTTCTTACAACCTAAGAAAGGAAGTTGGCACCTGGTTGCATTGATGTTGGACTTTAGTTTAAATAAGAATTAATATGAATTGGTGATTTCCTTCTTTAACTGAAAACTGGAATTGAGTGACTGTTAACAAATGAATGCTTAACCATGCTTTAGTTGTCTGTGAAGATTACATTTAACTGATTGTTCCCTTCAAAACCTGAGTCCCCTCACTGATTCATTGAATGTTCATTGCTTCTTATAAACATGAGATATACATTGTTGCATTGTTTCCCTAAATTTCCTGTGAATAAGAAAACCTGAGATTGGGATTTTGTTTCCAGTTATTGAAAACCTGAAATTGATTGTTTAAAACTGAAAATAGGATTGGAGATATTATTTTGGTTTTGAAAACTGATTTTATTCCTTTCTTAACCTGTCATATCCTGAGAATTTCATTACCTGAGAATCAATATGTATATAACTGAGATTGGGGAATGCCTGAATTGAATTAGTGTGAAACCTGAGATTTCCTCCTCTAGTTTTTGAACTGAAATGCCATGCTTGTATTCACTGATTCCTGTGCAATGTGCATTTCAAACTGAGTTTCAATTCTTCTAAAACTTGGGTTTTAATTCTGAGAATGGGGGGATGTTCACTGTTGAATCTGGAAATGAGATAGGGTATAATCTGGAAATGAAATTGGGGTGATTGGATGTGTTGTTCTCCTAAAATCTGAGATTTTATTAGAACTGTTAAAATGGTGTATTGATTGGGGATTTCTGTGTTAATACTGAACTGAAATGGCATGTATCACACACCCTCTAGCCCCACACACTCATGTATCCTATCTTTTCACCCTACACACACACACACACACACACACACATGTAACACATGTCCCCTCTAGCCCATTGACACACACACTATCACTTTCACTCATGACACACACAAGCCTACACCCACATGTCTCCCCCACATGCCATATCCTTCACTTATACACACACACACCTATATATGTATATATCACTTCACTATATGTGTGTTCCCTCTCTCTTTCATATGTATATATATATATATATATTTTTTATATGTATATATTTATAAATTGAGTTTGTTTATATATAGGATTCATATATATATATATAATGTGTGCTTTTAAAAATATATATATATATATATAA
>JANAVB010012650.1:0-102452 GCA_029216955.1 Iris pallida | reverse complement strand
AATCTCGTGTCCAAACATCCAGTGTCGTGTCCGTTACAGGCCCCGAGTAGCAGTGGATCCCTGTAGCGTGCGCGCGCGGGTGTGCGGCGTGTCCAAGCCACGAATTCGACACAAACCGACACTAATACTACCACATAAGAACAAGCAATAAGCAAGATTAAAACTTAATTTTCTATTTAAAAACATAGCACAAAAGCGATCGAAATGCCCTTTGAGGCATTTCGTCGAACACTCTAACCAGTCTCTGATACGTGTCCAGAACGGACACGAAACCCATGATACCTGACACGAAACCTATACAGACACTTAGGGGACTCCTAGGGCTTCCTAATCATGAAGACAAAACGAAATTTTATGGAGAAATGAAGAAGTTACCTATTCTTGAACTTTCAAGAAAAATCCCCAATTAATAGCTCTTGTCTTGATGTCTCAATCCACTCAAATCACATCAAACTGAGATGGAACCTTAGCAACAGCAAGAATAGGCATATTAGGACCTAATGGAATAAATTAGAAAGAAAAAGAAAGGGAAAGGAGTTCTAGGGATTAAAATACAATAGAAACTAACCTTCTTGAACTTTGAGCTTTTCCTAAGAAAGAGGCAACCCTAGATTTTAGGAGGGATTTTATAGTGGGGGAATCCCTAGGTTTAGCTAATGGTGGCCGATCATGATGGGCTAGGCTAGGTTTGCACTAGGTTGGCTAGTCCTATTAGGTTAAGTCACAAAATGACTTATGAAACCACAAGTCATTTCTCAAACCAATTAAATTCCTAATCTCCTCACTCAATTTCTAATGAACTAATTACCACTAACTTAAGTCATGCTAGGTTAGACTAGGGTCACATAACCTAACCAAGTCCATACTAACTAGGGTTAGCTTCTAGGTTAGTCTACAAGGGTCAAGACTAGTCAAAGTCAACCTAGTCCAAACAATTCCAAAATAATTCCTAAAAATTTCCAAAAATTCTAATAAATTCTAATAAATTTAAATTACCCCAAAAATGTCAAAAATACCCTCATACTAGAAATGTGGAAGTGACAAATGGGTCCCATCCTGGATGTACCATCAAAGAATAGACGCCACGTAGGAAATTCTTCGGAGATTGTATTAGATTCCAATGTCTCATCTGGAATTTCATCATAGAGTTTAGACGTCTCTGGAACAGGATGAGCTGCTAAGAAATCCGCCAGTGCTTGACCTTTGACAGACTTTTGAGGAACATATACCATGTCATATTGGGCTAGCAGAATAGCCCATGTAGCCAGCCGAAAATTGAGTGTGCTGGGTTTCTTCATCAGTACCCGAAGAGGATTAACTCGGGATATGACATGAATAGTTTGACCAATGATGTAATGCCGAGTCTTCTGAACAGCAAACATAAGAGCTAGGCATTCTTTTTCGACCGGACTATAACGGTGTTCAGCACTAATCATAGTACGACTGAGATAATAGATAGCTTGTTCATGGCCTTCTTTGTTCTTTTGGGCAAGTAAAGCACCCAATGAATGGTCCATAGCACGGACATACATTAAGAACGGTATGCCAGAGATTGGTGGCACCAAGACTGGTGGATTCATGAGATACCGCTTTATGTCGTCGAATGCTCGTTGACATTCTTCGGTCCAAACGAAAGATACACCCTTCTTCATTAGTTGAGTAAACGGTCTGCAGCGTCCAGACAGATTCAAATGAACCTCCTGATGTACGTAAGTCGACCTTGGAATCCTCGTAGCTCTTTTTGGTTGTGTGGAGGACGCATCTCTTGAATGTCTTTGATCTTCTCGGGATCCACGTGTATACCCTTAGAGGTAATGACAAAGCTGAGAAATTTTCCACTAGAGACACCCAAGAATGACTTGGTGGGATTCATTTTGAGTTGATGTTAGCGCATGAGATTGAAGATAGTTCTCAAGTCTTGGATATGATCTTCCTTTAGACGACTTTTGACAGCAATATCGTCGACGTAGCATTCAACAGTCTTGCGCAGATGATCTTGAAAGATGGTACTCATGGCTCGTTGGTATGTTGTACCAGCATTCTTGAGACCAAATGGCATGACAGTATAGCAGTAGACTCCGCAAGGAGTGCGAAGAAGTATATTTTTCATCTTCAGGATGTATCCGAATCTGATTGTATCCAGAGAATCCATCCATAAAGATATTCGCTCGAACCCACAGGTGTTGTCGATCATGACGTCCGTGATAGGGAGAGGAATTTATCTTTTGGACAGGCTTCATTAAGATCCCGAAAGTCGATGCAGACTCGAACTTTGCCGGTTTTCTTTAGAATTGGGACGACATTGGCTACCCAATCAGGATGCTGCTCTTCTCGGATAAAGCCACAAGCGATGAGCTTCTTGACTTCATCGTCGATTGCATCCATCATTTTTGGCTTGAAGTGCCGTTGTTGCTGTTTGACCAGTTTTGCATTAGGTAAGATGTTCAATTTGTGAGTAGCAACTTTGGGATATAGACCTGGCATATCTTTATAGCTCCAGACAAAGACATCAATGTATTCCTGAATAAGAAGAATTAATTCTTGCTTATCTGCCTCCGGAAGGTTCTTGCTGATGAATATTGGACGAGGTGACCTGCTCTCTCCTACATCAACTTGAACTAATTGATCTTCAATAGAAGGTTCCCTTTGTTCGATTCGGAGTTCCCATTGGATATCCATTCGTTGAGCCCAGGGATCTGTTTTGGGATTTTCTTCAATATCCTCGTCATAGCCTTCTGAAGTTCGGCGGAGACCATGTTAGAAGATAGAGTCAATCGATGAACTTGACCGATGCTGGTGTCAGAATCCCATGATCTGGAATCAGAAGAGTTAGAGCGCTCTTCACTATCGGATTCAGAGGCTGCTGGGGATAATACCGGAGGTGAAGCATATCCGAGACCTCTCTTGATCCTGCTGTAGTACATCTCTGACTTCCCTTTTGGCACAGCCGTACGGATAGGAGTTCTTCTACCCTTACCGTGGTTGAGGCCACTCTTGAAGTCATAACCCATCTTTTGGATGATGTCTTTTGATTGTTGACTGTAACGACGAATTGAAGATGTCCCGTATCATTACTTTTGCTATCATCCGTATAGCTAAATTATTGTTCCGGTCCTTTACTAAAAAGTATTGGACTCTCGCCTTTCTTACGAGCAGTAACAATACGATATGAATCCTTTGGGTGTTCAAATGACTTCTGTTTGAAGAGATTGCACAACTCCCATTGTAAATGATTGAAAGCTATCTAACATATCCAAATAGCACTTAGCATGATAAATGACATCAGTATACTGGAAAGTAGATGCTTTTTTATTGATTTGTACATTTGTATTTACATCAGGACCTTTAGCCTTAGCAGGCTTGGTCAGATTGATTACAAGAGGGGGAGAAGAAGAACGTAAAGGAGGATTGGCTTTGTTACGACGGAGGTCGATAACAAGCGGCTCAGAGGAGGTGAGCTCCCTTTTATCCTTATTATGAGATAAATCAATAACAAGTGGCTCAGAAGAAGTGAGCTGCCTTTTTTCCTTATTACGACGTAAGTCTATAAGTGGCTCAGAGGAGGTGAGCTCCCTTTGATCCTGATCATCATCCGTTGGTTGCTTCTGAACTGGCAAGTGAATAGCCAGTGGCTTGGAGGACTGAAGACGAGAAACACGCCCCTTGACAGGTATGATGAGGGTGTCATTAGGCACGTTTCTTGCTCTTCTTCAGTGTCCAGAGACAACACAACCTTCATGAACTCATCCTTATACATACGAGCATCATTGCAGTATGCTTCGACGCCTTTGAAAGGATAGAGATCAGCAACCTCCTTTTGCACCTCTCCATTGTCATCAACATATTTGAAACATTGATGGAGAGTCGAAGGAACAATGTTATGCTCATGCAGGAATGGTCTCCCCAACAGAGCATTATAAGAACAACCATGGTTGTAAATGATATAGAAGGTCACCTTTGTGCGAAGATTGCCTATTTGGAGTTTTAGGCGAATCTTGCCCAGAGGCTCACTCATTCCATGATTGAACCCAAGGATGGTGGTGATTGTACTGGAAAGACTATGCACTGGGATCGTCAATGCATCCAACATTATCTTCGGCATGATGCTGAGAGCAGATCCTGGATCTATCAGAATACGGTCGACTTTCATCAAGTCGACATATCCTGTATAGTATAGAGGATGGTCGTGCCTGTTGTCTTCCATCAGCATGTCATCCTGTGTGAAAGTTATGTTTGGAATTAACTCCAACACACTATGACAATGGAGGCAAGAGACTGGTTCTGCTTTCGGCTTCTTCAGAAGGGCTAGACAGGTTTCTGCCTGCATGAGAGCCTCACTCAGAGTTTCTGAGTCTCTTAGGAGAGGCTCAAGAGCTCGAAGATGGACAGCCGGGCCGGTTATTGGCTAACTGAGCCAAGATATCAAAGTTGTAAGGCTTTTCAAGTCGGAAGGAGATGACTTCTTCAAAGGTTTGTCGAAGCGGACTTGTTGTTTGCCTTTGTCAGCTACCGTCGGCTTGGGAGGAGTAGACTCTACAACCGGCGGGGGATGCAGTAGGAATATCCTCAATGGAAGCAGGCTGTACTGGAGCAGGCTCAGAAGAAGAAGCATGATTCTCTTAAGCTTCAGGGTAATCCTTCAGATAGGCTTTCCCTGATCTGGTGCCCAGCAGGATTTCTTCGTCAACTATGGGGGTCAAAAGATACCATATTGCAAATCTTTGTCTTACCCTTATAGCGATCTTTCTTCTTGGAGGAAGAGGGAAGTTCGAACTCTGAAGCAAGATCTGGATGAATCCACATAATCTTGCCGTTGTCAAGAGACAAGGGGACGAGACCTTCACTTCGTGGAGGATGGAGGTTCTCAATCTCAAGAGTAGCTTTGGGGATAGGAATGACACCATGTTGTACCATCTACGGAGGGAAGTCACCAAACTGAACTGAGACCATGTTTACGGTAACAGTCTCTTGCTGCAGAGTAACAACACCATCATTGACCAGCTCTTGGATTTTGCCTTTGAGCACATAACATGCTCGAGTGGGATGCCCAATGAACCTGTGATAGACACAATACTTAGGATGATCAGTCTTACCAACTTCATCAGGCTTCTTGGGATCTGGAAGCTGGAGTTTATTGCTTTTTATCAAGCAATCAAAGATACTCACGGTGTCATTCTCGTCAAAAGAGTACTCTACTTTTGGACGAGGTTCCCTTGGTAAAGGTGCTGAAGGAGTAGAAGCAGACGTAGGTGGTGCTACGTTGACCGCCATAGATTCTTTGTTCTTCAAGTTGATATTCAAAGTTTCTTTCCCCTTGCGGTTGTTCTGGCGATTACCACCACCCGATGTCTGATGTTCATCCCGATCGGGGTTAGACATTTGTACCCCTAGCTGCTTGAATTTGTCGGCGCTAACTTCAGCTGCTTTAGCGTTGACAATAAAGGATGGTCAGTCTTGGAACTGAGTAGATACTGTCCACATGCTGATGATAGACAAAGATTTGTCGTACAGGTGTCTATGGTGACAACAGCCGGAGTTCCAGGAGGCATTTTTAAAGCTTTCCGCGGAACCTTTCAATGAAACTCTCAGCAGTTTCATTGTGTCTTTGTTTGATTTTATTGAGGGCTGACATGGTCATGTCATTGATCCCTTCATAGAATCGTTCTAAGAAGATTTGTTTTAGACCAGAGAAGGAGGTGATACAACCATCGGACAAGCTTCTGTACCAATCATATGCTACCCCGGCTAAGCAGCCAACGAATACTCTGGTAAGAAGAGCGTTATTTGGTTGAAGTTGGACAATCATTACCTCGAAATGGTTAATGAACTGACTAGGAGAAGTGCTACCATCAAACAACGAGATTGTTGGGATCTCGTACTTCGGAGGAAATGGGACTTTCTTCCATTCAACTGGGTAGGATTGCTTGATTCCCAACCTCTGCAAGTTGTCCTTCTCTTTGAAGGCCTCAAACTGAGTGCGCAGGAGTTTAACACCTTCATTGGCATCCTCCACTGATGTAGAAGGAGCAAGCTGAGTCACAGTGTTAGGAGGAGGAACAGCATGGTACGTACTACCCCCAGCACCTGACTGACTAGGAGTGGGTTGAATCTGTATAGGAGGTAGTTGAGGAGATGCTACCCCCAGTCCTGTATTGACAGGTACCGACGATGCTATGATTTCAGGATTTATAGGAGGTACGGTCGGTGGTACCGTATGCTGGGCCACAATGATAGAATGCATACTTGCAACCATTTCGGCCATAGTTTTCAGCTTGTCTTCTAGTGCAGCGATCCGTTGTTCTTGGCTAGCTGAACTGGAAGCATCGGGATCTTCAGTGACAACATAATCTGTCACCTCTCTAGGTACAGTGGAGGACACTGTCTGCTCCGAACTTTTGCTATATGCATCGTAGTCGGAGAAAGAATCATCTCCTGAGTGAGAAAGAGGAAGATGACTGGAAGGATCTTGAAGATTCCTTTGACCGATTGCATCTCGGCTTCGGGATCGGGTATGTTGGAATACTCCTTCAAAAGATTCTTGGAGTAGATCCAAATACCGCTGGCTTGGCTTGCGAGGCTTGCCGTGTTTGGAGCATTTCCTACCCCCAGTGTCTCTGGAAGTCATGTTGATAGAAGCGTACAGAACTTCGTCTTCATCTTCAGACATAGGTTCAGAGGTTGTAAAGCTCAGACGATCGAAGACAGATCGTCTTGTTGTCTGACAACAACACTTGATGACAACTTTGTGGTTATAATGGTGTCCAAGTGGTTGCACTGGGAATGTTGAGATGTTGTCCTGTTTTTGTTTGAGGTGTTCACGGAGATCGAGAACAGCAATGGAACGAGAAGAAGTTCGAGGGATGTGTTATTTGACAATATTCGGAACATGGTTCCGGTTCTTCAGATGTTTTGTCCCTTGAGTGTACATAGAAGTACTCACTTCATTGGCATAGGTATCCGAATTTTTGATCCTGGAAGTTTGCTTCTGATGCTGGTTGGTCTTCGACATTGGCTGCTTGCGTTTCACCGAAGTTGGTCGATTGAGATAAGTTCTTAGATCAACAAACTCACCCCCTGGGGTTTCTGTCTGAGACACCAACAATTTTTTCTGTCTTGAACGAAAGATTTTGAGAGTTGGGAGATCTTGGAATTCTGCTACCGGAGTAGGCAGAATACCCCTCTGATCAGTACACTTTCCTTTGGCAAGGAGGGAAGAAGAACCCTTGTTGGAGAGAGTTCTTCTACTGACTAGTGCCGGAGCACGTTCATATTGATCTTCTACGGTAAAAATCGAGGAAGACTGAGAAAAGACCAAAGGGCCTTTTCCTTTGTTTTGTGAAGAAGGGTTAGCTAAAGAGCATTTTCCTCTGTTGTCTTCCAAGTCATGAGACAAGGAAGTTTGAGAAAAGACCAACGGGCCTTTTTCTTTGTTTTGAGAAGGAGGAGGAATAGCCAAAAGACTACCCCCAATGGATTGCGCAGGAGCAACAGGGTGCTTGAGAGGAGGAGCAGAACTTTTTCCCTTGCTGTGGGAAGAGGAGAGATTAGCCAAAGGGCCATCTCTTTTAGACTGCGCTGGCGCAGTTTGCACATGGGTTGATGGCGCACTGGCAGGTTGCGCATGAGTAACTCTGGCAGAAAGTCTTCTGGCCTCAGTCACAGTGGCTTGCGCAGCAGGAGTCTTGTTGCCAGAGTGTTTGGATTGCAATCTGGTTGCTGGAGTAGTGGATTGCGCAGGCAGAGTTGCAGCCAACTACGCCAGAGGAATATGAGTCTTGCACTTTGACAGAGCAGCATATGAAGTAAGTTGTACACTGTCAAGGGGAACAGCATACTGCGTATGAGCAGTAGCAGCAGACTGCGCAACAGAGACAGCAGTCTTAGGAACAAAGGCAGCAGACTACGCAGCAGGCTGAGCAGCAGAAGCAGTGGACTGCGCAGCAGTCTTGGGGACCCACACTGGATGAACTTTGCTTGTGGCAGAAGTTGTTGCAGTACGAGGGGTGGTCCTGGAGTTGATCATTGCCTCGTAGGCCATCTGGTTGACCTCTACAACCAGCGTCTTCTGCGTCTTTTCGATAGACGCAACGTCACATTGAGTTGTCACTTCCTCGTCGGAGGAGAAAGTCGTCCCCAGCAGAGTCGCCATTTTGTTTGCAAAAACAAAACTTGATCTTTATTTCAACAAACTTTGTAAGAAGATTACAAAAATTTTGGAAAAGTACAACTATAGGAATCCGATCTGAATGACGATCGCTTTATCCCTTGGACAATGTGAACTTTGAAGACGATAGCCTCTGAAGATTGTAGCAGCACTTTGGCAAGAACTCCTGATCTCGGGTGATGACCTCTGATATATGTGTGTATGTGTTTCCCTCTAGGAAGGACTTGAAACTCTATTTATAGAGTTCTGGAAATAACTACTTTTTAGTTATTCTGGCTTGCGCAGGTTGGATTGCGCACACTTTGGATTGCGCAGGCAATGAACTGCGCAGGCAGTTACTCGATCGTGGACCATCTGTATGTGACGCGTGGTATTGTTTGATTGAAATGCGCTTGATCGTGTACAGACAGTCGCCACATGGTGAGTAATTGATGGCATGAAGGCCACGTGTACATTGTCAGTTATCTTGATGGAGTGCACCACCTGAATTGTGCTGGCTTCGGATTGCGCTGGGATAGACCGCGCTGAGATGGACTGCGCTGCAAAGAGTCTAACAGATTGCGCTATATGCACAGCTGTCCTCGAGCACTGTGTTGCACGATAAACGAACAGTTTCCTCGTTCTCCGTGCTGTCAGTTGTCAGAAGATCTAATTCTCGGTCAGGTAATGATGACGAGGCCACGTCAGCTTGCGCACTTGGATGAGTGCACAGTTTAGCCTGCACAATCGAGTTGGTGCGCAATCTGTCTTCTGTGCAGTTCACTTGAAGGATGTATATTTTGATTTTCATGACTTTGTTGATGGGTGCAACTTGATTTTTAGGACCTACATTCAACCCAACCTGCACTTAGAAAAGCATGAACCAAGCCTATCAACAATTAACAAACTTCTAATTTATTATTAATAGCCCCAAATGAAGGAAACTCAATTCCAGGTGACTATCGAACCCACAGTCTTGTTAGACCACCAAGTCCTCAAAATATGCATGCTGTCACATAAATCGAATTCGAATTCTACATATGCGCCAACTACTCTGAATACAGAGGCTTGGGTGCAGTCTAACTTCCCGGACATCAACTGGAACAACCTGGACATGCCTCGTGGGTGGAACACGATCCGTAAACTCAAACACTGTAAAGTAAAATGGGGTCCAATACTGCTTTTACTCTACACACCAACTCACATTTAAAACCAGTCTAATTCTCTACACAATTAACCACAATCTAATATATTAATTTATAGACAACTGAACTAAAATAAACAAAACCGAAAACAAACAATTAGTTGGTTTAAAAATTAGGACAGGACAACAGCTATCATCTCTTCATGTGCAACACTCGTACCGACACTGCTACTCCCTTGACACGCTGTCGCATCCTTCCCTGTCGACCTACTGCACCCGACACCCATACGAATACTGCTGGACACGACACCCAAGTGGGATACTGGCTCATATTGAACACGAGCTAAATCGATAATCCCCTGCATCCCGATCACCTTCCTGACTAATACTTCTCATTAATTCTAGCCATGAATCAATATTTAAGAATAGTCAAGTATTACATAAGAAGGTCTAATCTGAAGTGAGGACACGATCTCCTCGTCTGCTTGCAATATGCAATCTCTTTGCAGCATAACGTCAAACATGATTGGATCTTGATTCCAATTGTCCCAAAATTCCAGATCAACTGCTTCCGAATTGATTCTAACATAAAATAAAAGGAAAACAACTGATCGATCGATCATCAATTAAGATTAAATCATCCAATCATCCGATTGACAACTCACCAGATATCGATGGGAAGAAGCATCAACGTCGTACCGAAAATAGTCGTCGTCGTCGTGCGTTCCTCATACTGCCATGCCAGAGAGATCGCCTATTCTCTGTCGAAGGAAATCACCTCGCTATTGATGTAGAGATGAACGCTTCTGTAGCAGGAGCTCGCGATGGAACTCGTCGCCGGACGAGTGGCCGTGCGCCACCTAAGAAATTCAGTGGATCTCCGCTTCAAACGCCTGGTGAAGGATGCCAGCGCTACCGCCAAACTCACTGATCGTCGGAGGTCGGGCTCATTTGCCATGGCCGATCGCCGGAGGAGACTGGTCCGGATCGCTGTCGTTAGAGAAAAAGTGCGCACTCGCCGTCCTTTGTAGCGCTCCGGAAAGGAACAGTAGACCGTTGTCGTGATCTTAGCCTTGGACAGTGGCGTCGCTGCTCGTCTTCGCCATCGGTGAGGACTGTCGGGGAAGAACGTCACCGTCGGAGAAGATCTTGTCTATCTGCTATCTCTAGCCGAGCCGAGAGCCTTTGCCATGGCCGGTTCAGCTTTTAGGATTAGGGTTAGCCGATGAGAATTTGGAAGGGAAAGAGAATTTGGGGGAAGAGGCTCGGTTTCTCAATGAAGAAAGAAATTTTAAGAGAGTTTATTCTCTCTCCTCCATTTTATAACAGCAAGAATTGGGAATGGTGTTTTTACACTTTAAGCCTCCTGCAATTTGCTATTTGCAAAAATGAACCAAAAAGTTGTTGGAATTGGTTAAGAAGTTAGAGAAGTTGTTAGGAAAGTTTTTGGGGCACCACCTAGTTAGTTAGAGACTTGAGAACTAATCTTGATTAATTATTCTCCACCAACTAACTATGATAATTCAAGGATGAATTTCAAATACAAAAGTAACTTGAATATCTTTACTCAAAACTATTTAAAATAGTCCAAAATTTATGAAACTGGAAAAGTGGGGTTACAAATCTACCCTCCTTACAAAAATTTCGTCCTCAAAATTCAAAGGTAAAATACGATACAGAAAATGACACAAGTTTTAAGATTATTTAGGCTTGAGTGTGAATACGGTTAATGACCGATATGAAGATTTGAATATCCTGACAAAATAAATGGATACATGGATACGATTGATAATGATCAAAATTTGTCAGGTACGAAGCGAAATAAAATTAGTTAAGATCAAGCACGAAATTTTAGGCAAAAAATTGATATGACATGATCTAAAATGATCAAAAATCCAATAAGCACGAGATGGAATGAAGTTTTAATTACGACTTAGAGGCATAAAACCATGAAGGCACGATCTCATAATCGAAAGTTTAGCACGATTGAAATATTAGTACGATTTAAAATAATAATAATAAAAATCAAGTGGAACATAATCAAAATCTAGTAATCAAATGGCCCAACGATAAAATGCAAGAAGAAAAATTATTGATTGAGAAAACGTATGGGACTACCCGAAAGGTATTTGTATCAAATCAAGGTGATCATATAAGGATTTGTGATTCTCGAAAATCAATAATCATATGAAAAAGAAATATAATTTCTATGATACCCGAGAACATATAGGTATTTGAAATCACTTTGCTTAGAATCCCTACCCCGCCAGTATATATTTGACTGCAGTGGACTTTTGGTTCCGTGACTCAAATAACAATATGTCACCGAATATTCTGTCAACCTTATCCATTTTCCAACAATCATTGACGAAACAACCCAAAAGATATGGAGAATATGACAAAGTCTCAATAATACTCGAAAACCTATGAATGTCTGAAATTACTTCAACTTAGAGTTCCTGCCTCGCTAGTGCGCTGCTGGCTGTAGTGAACCCTCAGTATCCGTAGTCCAGATAATGACTGCAGCGCGCAACTGCCACGCCCCAGTAGATCATCGAATAGTCTCTCAACCTTATCCATGGGAATTTAAAATTTTAAGAATTCAAAATGAGTTCCGGTAGTCCAAGTCACAAAAAAATGGTATTATCTGCCTGTTAGAATACAAGGATTTATTAGGTACTAAGAAGCAACAAGGGATCAAATTAAGAAGTAGTGTGTACTAAAAGGGCAACAAGGAGATTTTAAACCTCAACAGTGAACAAAGTTTCAAATGATAACCGAAATGTCAAATGAAACCTGAGATGGTAACAAGATTCCATATATGGGACGTTATCCCGAAGGGGTAACATATTCTCGAAGGATGAACAGAAGCAAAGTATCAGATAGGAGACAAAGTTTCAAAATGAAAAATAAAATCTAGTACCGGAAACAAGTTTCAATAAAATCTCAAATAACAATGAAATCTTGAGCAAATACTCGAATAAAAAACAAAATCTCCAATAGGGTACACATTCAAAAATAGAAAATCGAGTATCAACAAAGTCGTGAATAAGAAATAAAATATCGAATAGAAAATCTCAACGAGGAAACAAGGTTTCGAATAGTGACTAGAAAACAGGTTCCAATAGGAAACAAGGTATTGGATCGTAAATATGAAACAAGTGAATCTCAATAGTAAACTAAGTCGTAAATAGAGAACGAGTCCCGAATAAAGTCAAGAATAGGAAATAGAATCTCAAACAAGCATCAATAAAAGCGGGAGGTTCAAACAAGGTTTCAGAATGATATTTCAAGTAGGAATAAATCTCGAATAGTACAAGTTCGATTAGCGAACATAATATCAATAAACGAGTAAGAACAAGTATCCATGAAATAAGCAAAATTTTGGATAGGAGACAAGGTCGAAACAAGTAGTGGACAGAACAATTTCTCAAATAGAGAACAAGCCACAAATAGGAAACAAAATCTCATATAGGGAACAAGTCAAAACCTCGGATTTGAAACGAAGTTTTCAAACAATGTCTTGAATGGTGAATAGAAGTAATTATCAAATAGGAATCAAATTCCAACAAGCCCCAAATAGAAAACTGAACCTCGAGTAGAAACAAAATTTACGAATTGTAACAAGTTCTGAATATGAAACATAATTTTCGAATAGAAGCCAAAATATGTGACAAGGTCATGCATAGTGAATAGGGTATCTAATAGTGAACCTGAAATAACCTCGAACGGAAAAATAGAATCTTGAATAGAAACTGGAGTTTCGAATAGGAAACAAGATCTTTAGAATAGGAAACTTTATCTCGAATAAGAGCATAGTTACGAACAAGATTCTAGAATAAGAAACAATCTCTCGAAATACATCTCGAGTAGGAACCAAGGTTTCAGAACAGAAAACAAACTAGGTGCTAAGAGGAATCTAAAGGAAGAATGAATTGTGAATCACAACTTCTACAACCATGCAAAAGAGTCTTTTGTCTTCAATCCATCTTCAGTATTTCTTCAGGAACTGGAATCACTTCAACTTCTTCAGCAGTCCTGACGTGGGCTGGTCCTTGCGATAGTGCTCCATGCGATTGTGGAATCTGGAGAGATGGGTCCCCTTGCTGCAGTCTTGGTGCTCCTCGTGTTCGTCCTTGGGCAGTGTGATCAGCGATCTCCAAGCAATCCTTGACTTGGTGGGCAGGCGATTAGCAGAATAAGCATAGCTTCAGTCTCTTGTTGCACTCGTCGTAGTGGTGTCTAGGACGGCGACATAAATCACAATTGACCATCATCTGGATCTGATGATACGGCTGAAGAGGCGTTGTCTGAGTGTGGCGACGCTTTGCGGATCCATAGTAGCTGTTATCTCCGTCAGAAGTCTTCATGTCTCTCCTAAGCTTTAACTTCCCGTCTCGTTCTATTGTCTGTGTTACACTCTGCATCAGAGGAGTCGAATCCTCGGAGACTTGGATAATCTTCAGTGGCGGCTTCAGGTTCTCGATCTGCTTCTGGGTGCAAGATATGCGCTCGGTGTCGGGGAAGTCCAAGGATCCTAGGAAATCAGAAGTCCTTCCTGGCTCGGAGAGTGTATCCACAAGTCTGGCTTGGAAAAGGATGGCATGCTCCCTCTGGGTGTCAAGGAACTCTTCAAACATCTCCGTCAACTGCGTACTACCCATGGGGATAGTAGGGTGATAGAAGGTAGTGGGAGCTTGAAACCCGCAAGTGTAGGTGGATCGACTATTCCGGTGTCGCATGCTTGAACTGTCTGAAAAACAGAAAACTGTTAAAATATCCTAATCCTAAAAACAACAAGTGTTTATAGAATATAAATATACCCGATGTACATGATTTTCTATGTTGTGATCAAGTTTTTCTAGTTTAATCAAGTCCTCCAATAGCACTCTAATACCTAGGTACTATTCGGACTAACCTGTATGGGCTACCACTAAAAACATGTCACGACCTGCTCCCGAATAATCGGATACGAGTCGGACACGCCCAGCCTTCGTCGTTATACACGACGAAGTAAGCTGTACCAAGCTAGAAAAATCTAACCAGATAAATATAAATGTGCACAATCACAACATCTAAAAACATTCCCAGAAAGATTACCATGATCCACAAATCCATATATCATGAAGGTACCAGAGTCAATAGGAATGAAACATGCTATGACTCTAAAAAACAATCTCTATGAGTAAATCTAAGTAGTCTAAACCTGAAGCCTCTAGCTAAGTCATGTCTCTATCCTGCTCAGCTAAGATCCCGGGCTCTGGCCCATAAGGTAAAGTGATACCCTACAAGTACACCTGCAACATATCCAGTCTGGAGCGGAGCTAAGTATATCCAAGAAAATGAACATCACGATATGGAAATGAATACAGGAAAAATATAAAGTAAGAGAAATAAGAACATGAAATAAAACCTGAACATGAATACTAAAAAGTAAATACAGGAAACATGAAATGAAACCTGAACATGAAATATACAATGAACCTGACGTGTGCAATATATCGAAATACATCCAGAGTGTGTGATCGGCTTTGGTAGATTCAGGGAACATGAAATGGTACGACTTCGGTCCCACGTGCACGATGTGGGGCCTAAGCTATTTACATGAATTATAACTTGGGTTTGATCACACATCTGTAGTATTTTTCCTCCCTAACATGAGTACTCATGAAACAAGATACAAGACAAGACCGTACAATATCGTGTCAACAAGAAGGTACAAGCATGAATATAGAAAAATACAAGACATGAAGTAATGGACAAATCCGAGGAGTATACTTGCCTTGCTCAGGGTGATCGAGTAGGAGGTTGATCTGTGAGTCCTCCTGATTTTTGTACAAGGTGGTTAGGATTAATTGTATCATTGCTAATCTAGTATTTATATTAGCTAAAAACTTAACTAGGAAATTAATTAGCTGTCATGGATGAATATCAATATTCTAAGATATTTAGAGACAGTGCATCAACTGGTTTAAAACATACTTTCCTAATTAATTCAACACTAATTTAACTAGATTTTTAATTTAATATTATAAATGATACAATATAACTCTTCAGGTACTCATACCAAAATCTTTTAAAACTAATTCCTAAAGTATAATGGAAATTAAATAACAAGATATACTCATACACAGAATCATTGGCCCAACTCTTCATAGCCCAAGTAAACCGGCCCATCCAACCATGCTTAATTCTTAAGTTAAACAAGGCCTAAAATATACAGGCCCACTAACCAGACCCTTAACCAAATACTAATATACATCATCTACTGGACTCACTTAACACATAGAGTATTCAACCCAACCTGCACTTAGGAAAGCATGAACCAAGCCCATCAACAATTAACAAACTTCTAATTTATCATTAATAGCCCAAAATGAAGGAAACTCAATTCCAGGTGACTATCGAACCCACAGTCTTGCTAGACCACCAAGTCCTCAAAATATGCATGCTATCACATAAATCGAATTTGAATTCTACATATGCGTCAACTACTCTGAATACAGAGGCTTGGGTGCAGTCTAACTTTTCGGACATCAATGGGAACAACCTGGACACGCCTCGTGGGTGGAACACGATCCGTAAACTCAAACACTGCAAAGTAAAATGGGGTCCAATACTGCTGTTACTCTACACACTAACTCACACTTAAAACCAGTCCAATTCTCTACACAATTAACCACAATCTAATATATTAATTTACAGACAACAGAACTAAAATAAACAAAACCGACAACAAACAATTAGTTGGTTTGAAAATTAGGACAGGGTAACAACTATCATCTCTTCCTGTGCAACACTCGTCCCGACACTGCTACTCCCTTGACACGCTGTCACATCCATCCCGGTCGACCTACTGCACCTGACACCCATACGAATACTGCTGGATACGACACCCCAGTGGGACAGTGGCTCATATTAAACACGAGCTAAACCGACAATTCCATGCATCCCGATCACCTCCCTGACCAATACTTCTCATTAATTCTAGCCATGAATCAATATTTAAGAATATTCGAGTATTACCTGAGAAGAAGGTATAATCTAAAGTGAGGACACGGTCTCCTCGTTCGCTTGCAATATGCAATCTCTCTGCAGCATAACGTCAAATAGGATTGGTTCTTGATTCCAATTGGCCCAAAATTCCAGATCAACTGCTTCCGAATTGATTCTAACACAAAATGAAAGGAAAACAATTGATCAATCAATCATCAATTAAGATTAAATCATCCAATCATCCGATCGACAACTCACCTGATATCGATGGGAAGAAGCTTCAACGTCGTACCGAATATAGTTACCGTCGTCGCGTGCTCCTCATACTGCCATGCCGGAGAGATCGCCTATTCTATGTAGAAAGAAATCACCTCGCTATTGATGTGGCCGTGCGCCGCCTAAGAAATTCAGTGGATCTCCGTTTTAAACGCCTGGTGAAGGAGGCCAGCACTACCGCCAAACTCGCTGATCGTCGGAGGTCGAGCTCACTTGCCATGGTCGATCGCCGGAGGAGACTGGTCCGGATCGCTGTAGCCGGAGAAGAAGTGTGCACTCGTCGTCCTTTGAAGCACCCCAAAAAAGAACAGTAGACCGCTGCCGTGATCTCAGCCTTGGACAGTGGCGTCGCTGCTCGTCTTCGCCATCGATAAGGACTGTCGGGGTAGAACGTCGTCGTCGGAGAAGATATTGTCTAGCTGCTATCTCTAGCCGAGCCGGAAGCCTTTACCATGTTTCGTTCAGACTTTTAGGGTTAGGGTTAGGGTTAGCCGATGAGAATTTGGAGGGAAAAGAGAATTTGGGGGAAGAGGCTCGGTTTCTCAATGAAGAAAGAAATTTTGAGAGAGTTTATTCTCTCTCCTCCATTTTATAACAACAAGAATTGGGAATAGTGTTTTTACACTTTAAGCCTCCTGCAATTTGCTATTTGCAAAAATGAACCAAAAAGTTGTTGGAATTGGTTAAGAAGTTAGAGAAGTTGTTTGGAAAGTTTTTGGGGGACCACCTAGTTAGTTAGAGACTTGAGAACTAATCTTGATTAATTATTCTCCACCAACTAACTATGATAATTCAAGGATGAATTTCAAATACAAAAGTAACTTGAATATCTTTACTCAAAACTATTAAAATAGTCCAAAATTTATGAAACTGGAAAAGTGGGGTTACAATAGTAGATTGCAAGTCATGCTTAGAAGATGTACACCAACAATGATTCACATCCCTCCTAGGCCGAACGGTCCCGGTGCCCCGACAAATATAACTCGTTCGGGGGAATCATCACACCCATGCACAGGCGATATCTCAAGTCCATTCGACCATGCAATGCACGTCAAACCCATACAACCAAACATAGTCTTGAATCCGAAACTCAGACTTTACGTTGTCTTGTAATTCTCTTTCTTTCAATGTTCTCACTATTTCTATGTTCTTGCATTCTTTGTACGATTTCATTTTTTGTTTCAATGTTTAATGACACCATGTCTCAACTCAATGTTCGTCAAACAAGTGTCCCGAAGGTTCTAAACATTTCCAAGGCACCGTGCCATATTCGACAGTTTTTTCACATTCATGCCACAACTGTTCTCTTCGTAACGAATCCATCTTTTATGATTCTTGTGCACGTACGCACGCTTTGACACAATTGTTCTCTATTCTTGGAGTCGTTCATGCGATGCACACCTTAATAGCGTGATTCCATGTTCTATGCCTTAGTCTTTAATGTTCATGGCTCGTGCACTAGGGCACTCGCCTCAATAGTCTTTCAATGTGATAGCCTTCTAACTCGTGCGTGAAGGCACGAACGACTCGTGCACTGAGGCACTTGTCGATACAGTTATCCCATGTTCTTATGGCTTGTACACCGAGGTGCTCGTCTTTGCGATATTTAATGTTCGATAGCGACTCGTACGTTTGATGTACGTTTCATTTTAATTGTTCTATCTAGTGTTCGACACGTACTATGTTCATCTCTCGATCGAGCCATGCCCGTGGTCTCGATAGGTTAAATTAGCATACAACGATGTATTTTACTTAGGCAATAAGGAGTAGGAAAGAAAGGTCAAAGTCCGTCCACCTTAAGTCGATACGTTTTATCGTTTTGCCGAGCCGATGCGGCTCGATCTCATTACTTTTTTGCACGGCCAACTCTTCTGACTTAGCCATTCGAGCACTTCGTGTTTCGTTGAATTATTCGACCGATTTGGCTTACTGTGCCTATGTTTCAGTCTGTTACGAGGCGGTGATTTAGTTTTGCGGACACCATTGCAAATAAGACAAAAAGTTGACCTCTTAATTTTAGCGTAAACGTATAGCCTGTACACGAAACCAACTAAAATTAACATTCGTTTGAATCGGACTTGTGTGTTACATCGATTCGATTTCTTAGAATCTTTGAACCGACTCAATGCTTTCCCTCAGGCCAACTTAATACTTGCATTGAACTTACTCGATGCATTCCTTGGGTCAACATAATTCTTTGCATCGATTCGCACCGATACATATTTTGGGTCAACGTAACTCTTTGAGTCAACGACTCATCGTAATGTACCGTACGGAGCGGGTCATTACATAATATACCACTCAAAACAAGGTTTGTCCTCGAACCGAAACTAATACTCAGTTCAAGTGTTTTCTAGATCGTTTTACGATCTCACCCAACTATCGTTGTTCCATTTCAAACACTCGTGCAAGCTTTTATTAACTTTTCAGTCTTTCCTGCAGCTCAATTTGAATTTAGTATACAACTTGATTTGGATCGTATATATATTCAAGGCGTACCAAAAATATATGTATTTCAGCCAAGCCTAGTGGTAGAATATTGAAACAAAGATGACAGGTAAATTCCAATCTAATGCTTGCCATCTCGTACTCTCGATCGGACATATCTTTAGCGACTATTCTCGAAATTTTATCGTATTTGTATATTCGATACATACGTGATTCATTCAACAAAGTCACCGCATGTGACGCAATTCAAAATCGTATTTCTTGTTTCATAAGTTTCGTATGGGCCATCAATTATATGCATTGCACCAAGCTGTTGCGCATCCGATCGCAGCGAGTCTCCACAATGCATTTGCATTAGAAGTCTTTGTCCTACTATTTTTGAAGTTTCAATTTGCAATTTAAATGCATCAACATTCAGGGCTACGCCCACTAGGTGACTTACCTAGATTATGTTCTTAAATCCTCCCGACGCAACTTTAAATTGATGTTGTATAAAGGCCACAATCTATCCGACACAAGGTTCAGTTCGAGTCGACATGCTCAAATGCAATGGTCTTTCCAACCCAAAAATTTAACTCAAGTCGACAGTGCTCAAAGGCTTCAATCGTTTTGACACAAAGGTCTTTACAATGCGTCTTTTGTTCGATTCCTATCAAGTCGAAAATTCTTAGCCAAATTTTCAACTTGTCTATCTCGCAACATTGAATATAAGTTCGATTCACGCAAGCTCACTTGCAAGATGAATCCAAATCTAACGACATAACTCGTAAGTCATTCTCTTACCGTTCGCTCTTATGTATATCATGATTCTCAAAATCCCCTAGACTTATCATCAATATGCCCATTAAATTTGTTACCGACACAATTTCATATGCGATATCGCATGGGTCATCTTATCGGTCAACAGCATTCATTTTGATTTGACGGACAAATCTTCTAGGGTCAGCTGCCCTGAAGCTACGCTCGATAATTGTGGATCATTAACGAAGAACAGTTACTACGAACTATGCTATATCTTATTTCGGAGCCAAATCACGCTCTCACGATTTCTACCCAAATCTGCACATAATCATTTCTACCTGCGCAACTGAGACACAACTATCCTTCGAGCAATTCATGCACTACCGTCGATGATTCCAAAATTTATGAAACATCTACTCGTATCGAGTTTGAGTCTATTTACCCTCGGTCGACATCCGAGATGCTATATGCATCGAAACAATCGTCGATGACTTTATAGTCTTGTCCTGATCAATCGCAAAGTTTACAATCACCCAGTTCGACATTTTTGTATTACTATTTTTTTCTCAAAAATCTCAATATCGTAGGCCTACCCCGTTTTGTGTTCTCACATCGTGCTTACATTTCCTTGCGTATCAATTTCGATAGGCCATGTCAATTTCGATAGAACGAGGGTCAACTTTGAATCTGCATCAACGTCGACTTTAGTTCGTATTGCATACATCCAAGTTCACTACAAACTTTTCATTACGCATCAACTCATTTTCTGATTCGCCGCATCCCACTATACTTTGATCGCGTAGCCGAGTTACCAATTATCCACTATCGAACCCTCGAGTTATACGATCATACCCTCTAAGTTTTGTGTGTTTTAGTCGTACTCAAATAAGTTTTTCCACAACGTAACCAACTATCTCTTAGGTACTATTTACCCGCATCAACCAACTCTTCACCGATGTCGCATGTCGTGCGATCTGATTACAATTCGCATCACCCAACATTTCTATAGAGATCGTAAGTCATACGATTCGATTACAATTCACCTCGCATAATATTTCTATCGAGATCGCAAGTCATGCGACTCGTTTATAAGTTCAAGTTTCCTATCCCGTCGATTCGATTATTGCTTCAAGGCATAATCGTTTCGTTAGTCTCGGTCGTTCGATCGACTTACAAATTTTTGTCCGGCGCATTATTCATTGATATGACTCCCCGTCCTATCATTCCAACCGATCATCGAAGAACACTTGCATCAACATACTATTATACAAATTTTCAATCGAGTCTCGGTACTCTTTCCTCCGTTGCGGACAAACCTTTCACAATTCTCACAACGCGTCGATGCAATCCATCGCACGAGTGGTATTGCATATACCACTCAGAGTTTGAGTCATTAATTGCATATGTGGTATGGCATATACCACTCTGAAATCAAGTTATTTCCCTCACTTCATACTCGGTATGAACCAACTGTTTATTCCAATTAACGATTTCCGCAGTGATCATGTCGATCACAACTGTAACTTTCATTAGTCAAAATTTGACACAACTCGGCCAATGTTTTCATTTGCCAACACAAGTTAGGTGCACAACCGAACTGATTTGTTTCTATCGATTTAATATTTTAGTTCCTTCCGTTGCACCTTGTGCAGCGATTAATTTTCGACATCCAAAGCCAATACTCGAATTCGTTTAACACATTCGATATCAACTTTTATTTTCATTGCAACACATCATTCACAATTCAACTTGTTGCAATTGATACAGCAATATTCCACGACTTTCATTATATCGATGCAACCAATATTTCTCATATCGACTGTTGCATTGAAACAACAAACATCTCCACTAACGACTTGTTGCACTTGCAGCAACAAACATTTTTCATGCTCGTTGCACTTGATGCAACAAATATTTTGCGACTTTTTCAGCAAACATCATGTAATTTCTAAAACACATGCGACAAAATTATACGGCATGTATTAGACTTATTGTATGGAACATCCAGTACGGCGTTGAGTAGAGTTAAGAGTGATTTGATTGGTGGTGGGCAACTCTATGAAATTGAATGAAGCAATTGTCCTGAGGAAATTGAACCTAGAGCTCTGATACCAATTTGTCACGCCCCGACCCGAAAAATCGCTCGTCCTCGCATCGATTTATTTGAATCGTTCGTCCTCGCTGGGGCGTGATGTCGTACGAGTCTGGAGTTACACTCGTACAAGGCAAGATGACAAGTTCTCAAATGGTTATCTTTGTTTTGATTTTTAGCAGCGAAAGAAACAGATTATACAAAGCAATTTTCTTTATTGATAAATGAACTGAGGTTACAAAGGCTTTCAATAGCCCAACTGAATTTACCAGATTAGCTTACAACACTAAGGTTCTCTCTTGTCCATAAAAGATTTTACCTTTCCATACATCATGTCTTCTATATCTCGGCCGAATCATCATGTTGCAAGTTCGAGCGTCAATGTGGTCGCACGCCTCAATATGCTATGGAAATCCATGCCTCAGTACGTTCAAGCGAAACTCCGCCACGAGCATTCCCTGAACCTACGAGCAAACTAGTGGAAGAGTAGTACTTTCATCCTCGATGTACTGATCAAAGACCCACTTTACCTAAATCGACATTAAATAGATATATTGATTCATGCAGCATACAATTTAGTGATCTTTCAATCCTTGCCTTAGGATCAGTTCATGGCATATTCGAAAGTAGTAAAGCAGGTTATCATGGCAAGCATGTTATCGATGACTAGAAAAAGCAAACATGCAACCAGTAGCACTCTCGTATTATTTTATGACTTCTTACCAACATCGACGCACTCACCCTTGCACCGACGAAAGGTGAATATGCCTACCCTCTTTCCCTGTTATGTTATAAGTGCTCGATGTGCAGGATCTATTGTTCCTGCACTTTCGGCCCACCGTTCCTTAACTATATGAAGGTCATTGGTGTATCCGCGCCGAAATGGACTAACTTGTTTCTCTTTTCTTTTTTTCTCTTTTCTTTTCTTTTCTTTTCTTTTCTTTTCTCAAATTGGATAACCAAGCATCCTTCCCGTGCAGATTGCTAGCCTCAAATATCCGAAGGACATCGAACTTACCATCAATTGTGGCTTATTACATCGGTAGCAGATCGCAAGACATACTCAAAAGATGTGCACCAACAATGATTTACATCCCTCCTAGGCCGAATGGTCCCACTGCCCGGCAAATATAACTCGTTCGAGGGAATCATCGCACCCGTGCACAGGCGATATCTCAAGTCCATTGGACCATGCAACGCACGTCAAACCCATACAACCAAACATAGTCTTAAGTCTGAGACTCAGACTTTACGTCGTCTTGTAATTCTCTTTCTTTCAATGTTCTCACTCTTTCTATGTTCTCACATTCTTTGTATGATTTCGTTTCTTCATTTCAATGTTCAATGACACCATGCCTCAACTCAATGTTCGTCAAACAAATGACCCAAAGGTCCTGAACATTTCCAAGGCACCATGCCATCTTTGACAGTTTTGTCACATTCATGCCACAACTGTTCACTTCGCAACGAAGCCATCTTTTATGATTCTCATGCACGTACGCACGCTTTGACACAATTGTTCTCTATTCTTCGAGTCGTGCATGCGATGCACGCCTCAATTGCATAATTCCATGTTCTATGCCTTTGTGTTCAATGTTAATGGCTCATGCACTAGGGCACTCACGTCAATAGTCTTTCAATGTGCTAGCCTTCTAACTCGTGTACGAAGGTACGAACGACTCGTGTACTGAGGCACTTGTCGATACAGTTATCCCATGTTCATATGGCTTGCGCACCGAGGCGCTCACCTTTGCGATATTTAATATTCCATAGCGACTCGTACATTTGATGTATATTTTATTTTAATTATTTTATCTAGTGGTTGACACGAACTATGTTCATCTCTCGATCGAGCCACGCCCGTGGTCTCGATAGGTGAACTTAGCATACAACAATGTATTATACTTAGACAGGAAGGAATAGGAAAGAAAGGTCAAAGTCCTCCCACCTTAAGCTGATACGCATTATCGTTTTGCCGAGCCAATACGACTCGATCTCATTACTTTGTTGCACGACCAACTCTTCTGACTTAGCCATTCGAGCACTTCATGTTTCGTAGAATTATCCAACCGATTTGGCTTACCGTGCCTATGCCTCAGTCCATTGCAAGGCGGTAATTTGGTTTTGCGGACACCATTGTTCAGCGTAAACGTATAGCTTGCACACAAAATCAACTAAAATCAATATTCATTCGAATCAGACTTGTGTGTTGCATCGATTCGATTTCTTAGAATCTTCGAACCGACTCAATGCTTTCCCTCGGGCCAACTTAACACTTGCATCAAACATACTCGATGCATTCCACGGATCAACGTAACTCTTTACATCGATTCGCATCGATACATATTTTGGGTCAACACAACTCTTTGAGTTAATAACTCATTGTAATACGCCGTGCGGAGTGGGTCATTACATAAAGGAACCATTACAGTGTTCGATCTCCATCGTCACACTTTTTCAGAATCAAAATTGTACTTAGATTTTCTGTTTAGGATCTCTTGTACTCTCTTTCTCCCTCTCTCTCATTTGTAATACAAAAGTTCTTTAAATTTTTTCATAACAAACAAAATGGTGACTCTGCTGGGGACTTCCTTCTCCTCTGACGAGAAGGTTGTGACACAATCTGACAACAACCTGCTAGGATCCCGTCAAAAGATATTGGTCGTATGTTTCGATCAACAAGCTTTTGAAGATCTTGTAACGCCCCAGTCCCAAAATACGTAGGACTAAGTACGTAGATATGCCAGCTGCATACATACGAAGAATACCCCAATATATGGAATCGTCGTACGTATACACAAGCTATAAAATATAATAACCACGGGCCACAACACAGAATGACTAATCTCATCCACAGCACACAAAGATAAATGATAGTCCAGAATAGATAAAAATAAATGAGTCAAAGATGTAGCCTGATGGAAGCAGATCCACTACCAAACAGCTATGAAAAATAGTCTCAGAAACTGGAGTCCGACCTCCTCAAATAGAATAAAAGAAATAGTAAAAGATGTCTACTACAAAGTTTCAATCATATCTAAAGAACTAGATCTCGGAAGGCGAGACCTCATCGTCAAGCCTAGTGAATTCACCAGGTTCTCAACGGGACGTAACAAGATACAAGAAAACAATATACCATATAAACTGTGATATATAAAAATAAGAAGATGCATGCAATAGGGTGCCTAACCATTTTACAGTGAATATACAGTTAAGAACAAACCATCAACGCATGGGCATTCTGGCTATAATGGGTTTAGTGTGGCCACCACTATGGGCATCAGGGACCTCAAAGCATGATATTCTACGAACATCAGAGGCCAGTATGTACATGAATAAGGGGTAAGCAAGACCGTATCTCCAGCGGAGCTTCCGATAATAAAGAAAAGTGCATACTTGGCCCATACGCTAAGGAACTGTTCTTCCCACCCAATGCCTAGCAGGGTCACCTCTAAGACTCATATGAACCTCTAGTAACTGCCAAGTCTTCTAATCATGCAATTATATTGACAGTTATTCCTAACCGTCGTACGTCTCATACGTATCGGTGGTCAGCCGACTACGCGAGTCTGTGTCCGACATCTGACTCACAACTCATGATAAAGCACATGTCAAGGCCACATGAGATATACCAATACCTCATCTTCAGTGGGTAATCACTAGAGCTAAGCCAATACAGAAGAATAAAAATAAAACAGTAAAACGACTAATGCAGTCGCTTGCACCCAAGTATGACTTGGACACATTGAAAATATGCAGTATAAGAATAAACTAAAAAAGATAACAGAAATAAAATAATAATAAATAACATAATATAATGGCAAGGTATCTTGCCTGAGGGTGGTGCACAGAAACAACAAAGTCCAGTACTCAGAATGGTAGCACACAAAGTCAAATTCTGCAAACGACTCCGGATGCTGCAACAAACATCACGAACATTTTTGGTGTAAAAGATGTCTAAAAATGCTTGCCCAAAAGACTAATTCTGGACACGGGCAAAATCATAATTTTGGGTCAAAACGATATCCACCGTTGGACCCTTTTTTACATCGAAAAGTGTGCCAGTACCTACGGTCTCTAAAGTCATCAAACTATAAGTCTATGGAACCATTTTGATGATATGAACCCAACCGTATGTCCAGAGTTGGATTCCGGTGGGCCAAACACAATTTTGCCCGTTGGATCGGGTCACAGGGCTGCCAAAAAGGCGTTCCGGTCGACATTTTCAGAATCGGACCAAACTTGGCATACTTGACCAAAAAAATGATATGGTACTATTGGCACAAGTTTTGTCTCGAGATGACGAACATGCATAAAGTTATGGCCTAGTTTGCAAAGGGGCCGATACAGGGTATCTCGACGGATACGCTTCAATTTCGTCGTGTACGCACAACGAAATCGAGTTCCGTCGAATCCCACACGTCGAAAACATCCATACGCGCCTTTCGATGCTTATGAGTTGCGACCACGTTGCCCAGTTTGTCGGGGCGCACGCCGTATCAGGGAGTTTTTCTTAATTTCTACAGTTTTAAAAACAAGTTTTTCTGGGATTTTGAAATCAAATAACTCCCTACACAATGGATGAAAAATAATTCAACAAGAAGAGTTTTTATCTCCTATATGTTGTCTTTCACTGTTCCAATTTGGTTTTCGAAAATCCTAAGTATTTGGACCGGGAATACCCTTCCAAACTAGGGTTTGGGCTGTGCTAAGACCCTGTCGTTCTCATGATTTTTTCTAAATTTTTAGGTATTTTCACGAGCAGTATGACGCGACTCTGGAAGATATAATTGAAGGGGTTTCAAGAGGTTTAACTAAACTACGCGTAGTAATTTACGAATCGCAAAACGATTGAATAGGCTAGAAGAAATCTCGTGTTGAACAGTGGTACCTGACTGTCGGGTGAAACAGATGACTCTGTTTTCTATCTATCTTGAATGTCTTCTCCGGCGATTCGACCGTCAGCAGCGTGCAGGCTGTCAGGAAGGGGCGCAGGGGTGTTGGAGTTCATCAGGAATTAAGAGTTTGGGGTTGGGATGATATTTCTAAGAAAATTTAGATGAAGTAACCCTCGCGGCTACGCGTGTTTATGTAGGATTTAATTCTACTATTTTGGGTCGAATTCTAGGGTGTTTTCTCCGTATGAATCCTAAGGTTGGCAAGAATTTGATAAGGATTGGGTCAGGGAAAGATTGGAGAAAATTTGATTCAAGATTTGAGCAGATCGGATCTTCTCTGAAAGTTTGCTTGCGGTTTATATATGCAGGGGTGATATCGGGCTTGGTAATGTACTGTTCCTAAGGGAACAATACAGCGAGGGTTTTTTTTACAATAACCTATATATATATATATATTTATATATATATATATATATATATATATATATATATATATATATATATATATATATATGTACTACAGGTACCTATATATACACTAACCTTATAAGAAAATTTGTAATCTAATACTAAATAAAATTCCTTAGAGAGAATTTTAGTAACATAATTTGCAAGTAAGAAGCCTAGAGTTAATATTTTGTTTGCTAGGTTTATATAGGAATAATTATTTACCAAATATTTAATGAGCATGAAAATACCATAAAATGTTACTAAAATATATAATAATTTTATATACTAATAATAGGGTGTTTACAAAATAAAAATATTTTTAAAAATTAGGGGTTTACAAATCTCCTATCTGAAGGCAACTCGAGTCATTTGAACCGGCTAGCAAAGCCGAAGAAGACTTGACGCACTTGGGTGCCCAAGATTGTTGTGCCAAGCGGCAACACTGAAGGGGAGGCAGCCCAAGCTTCTCAGAAGTCAGGTGCGCTCCAGGCGCCAACACTCTACACTGCGACGACCTCTCAGTCGACTCCAGTTGTTGAGAAGCGCAGCAAAGGTGGCCGTTCTCAAGCTGCACACCAGATGAAGGCACAACGCACGAAGACAGCTGCATAGCAAAGTTCCTCTGTCTTTAACAAAATTGCCTACCCCCTGGGTAAGGCTATGTTGGATTCTGAATACTACGTACCTTCTAGGGGTAGGACAAATAAGTCCAAGGCAGCACACGCCCTGCACGATCAACGTGCTAATAGCCGAAAGCATGCACTGACAGGAATGCGCTCAGCTGACGACAAGTTGTACATAACTGATTCGGGTGCTCCGACGCCTCGAACGTCACAGTTCCCAAAGTCCCTCTATCACTTGGGCGCTCACGCACAGGAACCAAGCCAGGGGCAACTTTGCGGTGACAGACTCGTGCGAGCAGTGTGCCTGCGAGCGTGAAGTGGGTCTATCTCGCAAGAAATCTTCTTCTCATGACCTAAGCATGCCTCATGCATAGGAATCGAGTCGAGGAGCGCATTCCTCACATCTTCACTCAAGCGTGCACTGTGGCTATGCACGTGAAGTGAGCGTAGATGTGAATACCTCTCCCTATGACTTACGTGATGTGATTTCTCATAAACGCAAGGCATGACAGGCTCCTGTTATGCGTAATGTGTCCACTTTAGGGCACACTTGCGCTAACATAGTCATCAACTGCTGCTGTAACCAAACAACAGTATCTCCTCTAAGAAGGCAGTCGGTTTTCCAATGGCTACGACCATCGACACCGATTTGGCAAAGACTCGACAAGAGGGTGCCGATTGAAGATGAAGATGAAGATGAATTGATGATTGTCTATTGCAATGGTGTATGGAAATCACCTTCCCTTGAGAAGACTTATAAGAATCGTCCCATCTCGGCTAGTGGGTCTAAATCTAAAAGTCGACCTCAAGGCAGCAAGCTGGCAGTGCCCAGCACGGGTGTGTTCCAACACACTCGCGCCACAACCAAGTCCTCATCACAGGGGACTGTCGATCGACGACAGCACTAGCTGGGGGTAGCCAACCCCTACAATCCATGAAAATCCATCATTCCAACCTAATAAAGGTTTGTACGGGACTGACACAGACGCTTACGGGAGTGCAAGCTATCAACAAGCTGGGGTTAGCAACTACTTCAAATCTGAAGATGACCTCAACTTGTCTGTCTTCCCCCAGGAAGGCGAAGTCCAAGGGTCTAAGCCAGAAAGCGAAAGATCCACCATGCTATCTACTTTCCACCACTTGATGTCGGTGTACATGACCGGGGCGATGTGGGGAGAAGCGAAGGGTTAAACCATCTGCATCGCATAGAGGCCCTCGAAACAGGCCTCAATACATTGACTGAATCCATACAGGCCTTGACCTCTGTGGTCTTGGAAATCAAGGACAAGTTGGTACCTCATGCCCCTGCTCCCGTAAATTAAGACTCGAGGACAAACGGGGAATCTAATGCACCTTTTCATATGCCACCCCTATTAAGAACCATGCACTACCTTGGTCATCTAGTCCACCAATGTTAGTTGGCCCTCAAAGATCTATACACTCGCTTTGACGCCAGAGACAAACGCGAGTCACTCCAAAAGTTGGGGATTCGACAACCATATTCTCCTGAGTGGGATAATGTGGTGTACCCTCCCAAGTACAAACCTCAGACGCTCACACCTTTCAATGAAAAGGAGTCTCCCTGCCGATACTTGAGGTACTTCGCCTCTATAACGGGACATCTACCAAAAGTCGATGCCCTACTCACGAACTTATTCGTTGGGGCATTACAGGGGGGTAGCGTATGAGTGGTTTTGTAGCCTCCTCAAAAATTGCATATCGTCCTTCGACGATTTAAAGCGACTCTTCCTCTCTCGATTTTATGAGAGAAGAATGGATATGACGATTCCCCCCCCTCATGGACATTGTCCAGAAAGAAAAGGAGCATGTCCGTGCCTACATTGAGCGCTTCCGTCAAGCGACTTTGAGACTTCCACCTAGTGTGCCTGAGCCTGTGATTATGGACTCTTGTTGCAAGAACATACTTCCTACGATTAAACTCTGGTATAATGCTCCATGCATGAAATAGATGCCTTTAATTACCGGTGCGGATAGTGCCGAAAGAAAAGCCTGGGACGCACACTTGTTGGGACTAAATTTCCCTACACTCGAAGACAAAGGGAAATGCTCTTCTAGCAATAACCCTGCCAACACTAACAAAGATGGAAAGGGGAAACAAGCCCTGACTATCAACATTTTCAAGGGTTCAGCATCCATGAACCAAAAGCCGACAGAAGTGCCGAAACCAAAGAAAAATTATTCCTTCAACGCTGAAGATGTGCTGGATCTCTTCAACGTGCTAATGAAAGGCGAGAAGCTACAACTTCCACCTCCCAAGCATCCCGACGAAGTGGGTAAGGTGGACAATCCTATGTACTATCACTACTATCAGTAAGTCTACCATTCAATACGTAACTGCTATGTATTAAAGAAGCAGATCCAAAGGCTCATCGATGCTAAATTCCTTACTCGACTGTGAGGACAAGACGGTCACTGCTAACATGGTAACCCTCCAATTTGGTAACTTTCCAAGACGAAAGCCCAAGACAACCTCGTCCCCATCCTGAGGACGACAATGGAAGTTGTCAATCTTCTACCGGTCCATGATAATGCTCAGGGCCTGATCCCATTTACGACGTCACGAGGCAAAGTTATGTGGGTCCACCTCGATCTTGCCCCAGACATGATGCTACCCACAACATGCTCTATTAAAGGGAAGAAATCCAAGTCGTGTCGAATGGTGTCCACCTCGACTGATAAAGCTTTGGTCGGTACTCATTCCGACCAAACTTACCAGCGAGAAGATAATCGGGCATCGAAGGAAGAAGTACCTCCACCTGCTGTGACTACCACACCCGATACTTCAAAAAAGCCCATATCAACCTCCGGTAGCAGACAAGCAGAAGGAGGTTCGCTTTGATAAACCTCTGAGGAAAGACTCAGCGTTAGGGCCCATCAAGCCCTATAACTTCGATATATTGGCTCAACTTGCCAATACTCCTGTCAGGTTGTCGCTCAGCAAGGCATTACAAAATGTTGGTTCCTTCCTCAGCTAGGTCCAATCGCCTAAGGAGGATCCGACCGCTTGCCAATATTGCCACAATGTGGCCGAAACAATTCTGAACATCACCTTCACTCAGCAAGACATGTTGCTGAAGAATAATCAGTACAGTAGACCCCTGTACTATATAGGATACATCGGTGCCATCAAGGTCGATCGCATCTACATCGACCATGGTTCTTCCCTCAGCATAATTCCCCGAAGCTTGCTCCAGACTTTAGGAATACCGATACACCGGTTAACGACATCCAACACTACAATCAGTGGTTTCAACACCGAAAAGAGTCATCTATTGGGCGAGATCCGTCTGAAGTGCCAGATAGATGACTTCAAGACGGATGTAACTTAGTATGTCATTGATGCGAACATTTCTTATAATGTCTTGTTGGGACGTCTGCGGTTGCACAAATATATGGTCGTGCCTTTCACCCTCCATCAATGCATAAAGTATGTAGGCAGCGATGGGACCATTAAGACTGAGTTTGCTGACATCGATCCCTTCCGAGGACTCGAGGCATATTGTACTGTTGCTAACTTATATAAACTAGTCCCTTGGGACGATAATACCAATGATGCAGACGATAAAGCAAAAACTGTAACGGTAACTGAAGAATCGATGAGGATCTGACTGAAAGGGAAGCCTCCCCAAACGTCAGCTCCACTCATGGCTAAGCTCCATAAAAAGGCCCTTGCCTCCACTCAAGAACCTATCAGGGTTAAGTTGCCACGGAGGGCCCCAGAAGCATCTCCTAAGTCCCGAGATCCTCCAGCTTCAGCTCCTCTGGTAGTCAAGCTCAAGCAAAAGCCTCCACCACCTTCTCCCATGGTTGTTCAGGTCCTTACGAATAAAGAGCTAGGGGATTATATATCTGCCAATAATGAGGCACCTTCCTTAGATGATGTAATCCCTCGAGATAAAATTCATTATTTCATTAATAGAAAGTTATCTTTGAATTACTCTTGTGCATATTGGAATGCTATGTATGTCTTAGATAACGCTTTGGGTATGTTACAAACTCATGTAACAACCGCTAACGTAATAAGCCGAATCGTCCTGTCCCAAGACGCTTGTTTCGTGGTTCCAGCCAAAAAGAAAGACCAGGAACCCATCGTTTTTGGCCAGGTAGAATGTCCCCAAAGACTTACTTTCGCCAAAGAAGAACCCGATAACGATAAGATGTAGATCTACCGTTATACTGATCAAGCCAAATGCCTCATCCAAAAGATGGGATATGACTTAACGAGTGGCAAAGGTCTAAATTATGGCAAGGGCCGACGCCTTCCGTTACGACTCCCTGCTCTAAAAGGGAAGCCCCAAGATTACTATCAGCGCACTTACCGGGGGTTGGTCTATGTTATGCCCTCGACATCTTCAGAGAGTTCGAAAGCTAAAGTCGAGATACATTCACACTCATCAGATTCCTCAGCCTTGGACTCCGATATCAGCATCGGTCAGGCCTTCAAGAAGATATTTTCAGTCAACATGGCCTCTATAAACCCCCCAGTCGATGAGGAAGACAAAATACTGGAATTCTTTGAAGATGAATCTTGGGCTCAATGACTAGGATCTCGATGCGAATGGCGCTTCGAACAATGTGAACCTCCCACTGAAGACGAGGTCATGCAAATCGACCTAGGAGATGAGTCTTCACCTAAACCCATCTTCATTAGCAAGAGCCTGGCTAGAGAAGACAAAGAATTTCTGATACAACTTATCCGAGAGTACATCGATGTCTTCCTCTGAAGCTATGAATATATGCCGAAATTGGACCCACAGGTCGTAATTCATAAACATAACATTCGGCCAGACGCTAAACCGGTCAAACAACAATAGTGGCATTTTTGCCCGGATGTTATGGATGTTATTAAAACTGAGGTGAAAAAAATTATCACCAGTGGCTTCATTCGCGAGGAACAGTACCCAAATTGGGTAGCTAACGTTGTTTATGTCACCAAGAAGAATATGAAGATTCGAGTCTGCATAGACTTCAGGGATCTTAACTTGGCCTACCCGAAAAA
The DNA here is from genome assembly GCA_029216955.1 of Iris pallida. NCBI lineage: Eukaryota > Viridiplantae > Streptophyta > Magnoliopsida > Asparagales > Iridaceae > Iris > Iris pallida. Next base: position 69,621 of record JANAVB010012650.1, on the reverse strand, counting down.
CGAGTTTCCTCTCCCAATCCCGGACGTAAAATTGATAATACTTATGATTTCGAACATATGTCCTTCATAGACGGGTTTTTGGGCTACAACCAGATAAAAATGTTCCCTGACAAAGAAAAACATACTTTATTTCCAATCCTAAAAGAAATCTACTGTTACACAGTAATGCCTTTCGGTTTGAAGAATGCTAGGACGACATATCAGCGGGCTATGAGCACCATATTCCGCAAATACCTCAAAAAATGGTGGAACGTTATGTTGATGATATTACCGTCAAAAGCCGAAGGAGGGCCAACTATTTGGAGGACCTGCAGGCAGTGTTTGACTTAATGCGGACACATCAGCTAAAGATGAACACAACCAAGTCTTTCCTGGAGGTTTCTAGTGGCAAGTTTTTGGGCTTCATCGTGACTACCAAGGGTATTCACATTGACCCTAAGAAGACTAAGGCCATCTTAGACATAGCTCCCCCGAAGAACCTTCATGAGCTTTGAGGCCTGCAAGGATGCTTGGCATATATCCGAAGATTCATAGAAAATCTTTCTGGACAATGCCAACCCTTCACTAAACTAATAAAGAAGCAGGCATTTGATGACATGAAGAAATAACTCACCAGCCCTTTGGTCCTGGTAGCACCGGTTGTGGTAAAGCCTTTTCTACTATACGTCCGAGCTACAGACCATTCTCTTGGTGCTTTGCTTGCCCAAAAAAACAACGAGGGCCACGAGCAAGCAATCTACTATCTGAGCAGGACCATGATTGGTGCTGAACATCGGCATAATCCTGTTGAGAAAGAGTGTCTCGCCCTAGTCTTCGCTATACAAAAATGCACCACTATATAGCTGGACAAACGATTCACGTCATCTCTAGGGTCAACCCCCTCAGAGTTCTCATGACTAAGCCTGGAGCACTAAACTCGCGGTTAACCACATGGGCAATCCTACTGTCGCCTTATGACATGGTATTCGTACCACAAAAGGCGGTCAAGGGTCAAGCCCTGGCCGATTTTTTTGTAGCATATCCTGTTCTGGGGACATCAAAAATTTATGATGGCATTCCAAACGAGGTCTTGGAGTCCAATACGGTCGCAGAAGATCCCGTATGGCGAATATTCTTTTATGGTGCTTCAAGAACGGGCCCCAAGGGCGAAATTATTGTAGAAGTATGAGTAGTCCTCGTCACCTCCGAAGGCCTAGTCATTCATCGTTCATATTCTCTTATGGAGTCATACACCAATAACGTCGCTGAGTACAACACCCTAATCATTGGACTTTAGCTCGCTAAACAGTTGGAGGTCGACTAAATTGAGGCTTATGGTGCCTCAAAGCTGATAATAAATCAGGTAAGAGGCCAATACAAGATCCGACATGAGGATCTGGTACCCTATCATCAGGCAGCAATCGACATCATCTATACCTTTATAGGGTTCTTTATAGAACATGTACCTCGATTACAGGATCTATAAGTCGATGCCGTCATGGGTCTCGTTGCTTCCTTAGCAGCTCCGACCGGGTCCCAGTACTCCGTCACCATCATAGGATGAGAATTAGTGTGCCGAAGAATAACTTGTGCACATGTCTAAGCTACACCATACAGACAGACACCAATGTTGACATTCGGGACTGGTGATTCCCATTTATAGACTTTGCGGTCTACGGAATCCTACTCGAGGACTCGAAGGAAGCTATCTCTGTTAAGAAAGACTCGATCTGATTTTATTATGACACAGTTACGAAAATGTTGTATCATCGTTCATACGACGGACTCCTCCTTCGGTGTTTGTCTAATGTCGAAGCACAAGAAGCACTCCTGGAAGTGCATGATGGTACTTGCGGAGCTCACCAGCCTGGTCCTAAGTTGCAGGACCGACTATGACGCTTGGGCTTATATTAGCCCACCATGATGGCGGATGCTGTCGATTATGGTCAAAAGTGCCAGGTGTGTCAACTACATGCTTACTTCATCCATCAACCATCTGAGTTCTTATACCCTACTGCGGCCTCTTGGCCTTTCGAAGCATGGGACATGGATATCATTGGACCGATTAGCCCTCCATCCTCTAAAGGACATCGGTTCATTTGCAATTACCGACTACTTTTCTAATTGGGCGGAGGCGATACCGTGGACAGAGGTAAAAACCTCGAACGTAATCAGCTTCGTGAAGCATCACGGGGTTCCTCGAAGGATTATCCATGATAGCAGCCCACAGTTTGTGAGCCATGTCTTCCACCAATTTGTGATAAAAACTGGATACATAATATAGCATCGACGGCCTACAATCCTGCAGCGAATGGGCTAGCCGAAGCATTTAAAAAAATAATCGTTAAGTTGCTCAAAAAGGTCGTGTCATATAATAAATGCGACTGGAATGAGAAGCTAGGCGAATGTCTATTAGCTTACCGTACCACTGTTCGGACACCCACTGGCAATATGCCCTTCTCCTTCGTTTATGGGAGTGAGGCGGTACTCCATCTGAAAATACATATTCCATCTTTACGGGTGGATATCACCAACCAGTTGACAGACGAGGACAATCAACGTCGTTGACTACAGAAGCTGGAGGCGTTGGATGAAAAATGTCTACTAGCTCAGCTACGCATCGAGCTGTATCAAGCTCAGATTTTTGGAGCCTTCAACAAAAAGGTCAAGGAAAGGACATTTCAAGTTGGCGATCTCGTGCTATCGGTTCGAAGGCCAATGGTCATGACTCACAAGTTAGCTGGCAAGTTCGAGCCCAAGTAGGAATGCCCCTTCGTCATAGATACGGTCTACTCTAACGGTGCTTATCGACTTGCTAAACCTAATGGAGACATGCTAATAATGCCAATCAACGGCAAATTCCAAAAAAAATACTATTTCTAGTTTCGGCAATATTTTCTTCAGAAAGTGATCATTGTTCATATCATCCATGAATCACTTTCCAAAACTATGTTTTGCTATGTTTTTTTAAACCTCTGAAAGAAATATTATGTTTCAACATATCCACATTACCTCTGAGTGAACATTTTCTATGTTAGCTACCCTTGCGTCGCTACCAAATCCCACATAAAAGCATCCATGTTCGCATAACCTCTGAATTGTTTTTATGAACCTACAAAGTTTGATCTTTCCATGTTTGAACAACCTCTGAGAAAATCAACCTTGTTACCAAGAATATTTACCATGTCCATATTACCTCTGAGTAAACACTTCCACAAATCTCCAGCGGAGTTACCTCCATCATGTCATGATAGGACCCTCACTACTGAAAAAGTTCATCACAAATGGACAAATAAATGAGAAAAAATCAAGATTTTTATTTTCTTTCATAAAGAAAAATGTTCTACTACAGCAAAGCAAACCTCTCCAAAGAGGGGAACAAAAAGAGAAAACAACAAGCTACTGACTAAGATGGCCGACACGAAAGGTCACCGATTCGATTCTTCAGGAAGGCGATCCTAGATCCGACAGATTCTCTTGCCCGATGCTCTGCTTTCTGACGTCTGGCTGCCTCCTCTCTAAGCTGGTACATGTCGTGGTAAGCATTCTCCAGCTCGGCCTAATCAGCATCGGCATTATCAGCCTCTTGATCCAAGGCCTCGGACTGTTGGCGAAGGGATCACTGTTGGTTCCTTGATTTCTCCAGGCCTCCCTCTGCAGTCGCCATCTTTTCTTCCAAGAGCCGTATCTATTCACGGAGGCCTTCACACAACTCCTCCAAGGTTTCTTGGAGATAGACTTGGACCTCCTCACTCGTGACCACCTTTCTGAGCTGCGCATCGATTTTAGTAATCCTATGTGCAAAAGCCTCTCGCTCCAATTCATATTGAGAGATCTCAGCAACCACCTTTGCTAGCTCTGCATCCACCATGGATGAGAGATTACGCTCAAGGCCTTGAAGCTCGAGAAGACTAGCATCCAATTCTATCATGGAAGCCTCTAGGGCATTAGCTTTCGCCTCATACCCAGAATAATCTCTTAGCGCCGCTGTCACTACTATATTATAGCTTGAGGGTATTTTGGTTATTTTGAGAATTTTGGATTTATTTTGAATTATTGGAGTGATGATTGTTATTTTGACCTTGCTAGTTGAGACTTTGGAGACTAACCTAGATGTTGACTCTAGCTATGGTGACTTGATTAGCATGGTGGGACCCTAGTCTAACTTAAGTCAACCCAAGTTAAGTCATTTTGAATCAAGTTTCATATAGGAGAATAAATGATTAGATTCATGAACTTTTGACTTATGGATTGATTTCCTTTATCATTGAAACTTGGCCCATGCCCATTAGTCATAACCCTAACCCTAATTTTCCCCCTTTATGGTCGGCCACATAGGGATCCCCCTATATAATCCCTCTTCCTAGTTCTTGCCTCCTTTGTATCAACACAACTTTTGGAAAGAGAGAGGTATTTGTCCATCTTTCCCAATTCATAACTATTTTATTTTAATTCCTTTTTGACTCTAGTTTCTTGTATTATAACCTAATCCCACTCTATTTTCTGTTCATGGGGTGAAATCTCAGATTTTGTACAATTTGGAGCTTTTGGCTTGCAAGAAGAATCATCATATTTGGGACTTTTTCTTGTCATTGATACTCTATAGGTAAACACCTTAAACTATATTTTAGTCCTGATTTCTTTGCATAATAGCCTAGATCTAGGTGTCCCCTAGCTGTGGTGTGTGATTAGTGAAGTTTTGCATCGATTTCGTGTCCGTATCAGACACGTATCATTTCCTAGTTGTAAGTGTTTGTGTAAATGCCACAACAGGATTTATTTTGATAATTTTGAAATGTTTTTGAATGAACCTGTAGCCCTACATGTGTAGATCACGATACCCCTTGACTGAGTCGACCCCTGTGTCATTTTTGTGTCAAAATTCCACACGGACACAAAGCACGAGCAGTGTGCTCGATGCCCTGCTGCTCGAGGTGTCGTGCACACTGTACACGACACTATTGGACACAAAATTTCTTGGACACATGAAGCACAAGTCTGACATGACACCCAAGAAATTTCATGCAATATGGTTTCGTATCGAGGGAGAAATCGCGTGTGCACGTGTTTTACACTGCACTGTGCACGCGTGTCTCGTCCTTCTGATACGGGCTTCGTGTCCCTCGTGGACACGTTGTGGGGACGTGTCAGGGACACGAACGTGTTGCCCTACGTTGGGCGAACACGGGGACATAAGCATGTGTCATGATTCGACTCGTGTCGTGTGCATGAACCCATGGCACGCACGCGCCATACTGTCAGTACACTATTTCAGTGTTCGTGTGTTAGATTGTCTTGGACATGTTCGTGTCCAATTTTTTGGACACCAAATCACCTGTAGGACACATTCACATATGAGACATCATTTACCAACCAATTATTTGGGTTATCAACTGTATTTTGAATTCGAAATCGGGTTTCCCTAATTTTCCTGATACCATGATTCAGTGTATTGATTTTTCTGAGAATTAATTTGTGTTTAACTGATTTTGAATGATTAATTTACAATGTTTGATCCTATTTTAGGTCTTAGTTTAAGTTTGCATATTTGGATTCATGTTAGCTAGGTGTTTGGGCTTTCGAAATTGTATTGGTCTGTCTAACCTGGAAACTGCAAACTGATGCACTAATTTCTATATAACACACACATACACACACACACATGTACTCGAAACTAAGAACCTATAACTTAGAACACACACACACATATATGTACACTAATCTGAGAATACCCTACAATGTCCAGCTACTTACCCACACACCCTGTCCACTGTTTATACACTACTGCTAACACCCTATGTCACACACACACACACACACACACACACACACACACACACACACACACATTTACACTAAAGCTGACACCCTGTATCTATGTTACACACACATGTACACAGGGACCTGGGAAGACCCTATATGTTCAGCTGCTACACACACACACATTGAGACACTCACACATTGACACACACATACACACAGGTACACACAAAACTGAGAATACCCCCTCTTTACTGCCACACACACACATACTCTACTGAAAACTGATACCTATACACACCCATGTCACATTGGACTGTCACACAAAATCTGGAAACACACACCATATAGCTACTGCTACCTATGTACACACATACATATTCCATGAAACACACACATATGTCACTCTATTCCTCTCTCTCTATTTATGTATATATATAATATCTTTAACCTTGCTAGATAAATATGTAATATATATATGTATATTGCCTACATAAAATTGGTATATGTAAATGTGGTAAACATATGCTAGTGTGTATGCCAATGTAGATTGGTACATAGGTATATAGCCATATGTGACTTTTCCTATATATAAGCCTATGTATTCATATGTGTATATGGGAATGTATACACATGAGATTGTGTGTTGACAGCTTGTATAGCATTGTGATGGTATGTCAATGCTAGGATAGACATGGTTAGGCTTAGTGAGACTTGTCTGGGTTAGGATTTGACCTAGTTGACCTAGTTTGACTAGTGTAGTTGACTAGAGTTGACCAAATGTTGACTTTAGCCTAGATTGACCCAAACATCATGTAGAATGCATTGTAGTAGTCTATTTTACCATTTTGGATATGTTGTGACTTGTGCTGTTCTAAATAGGAGCCAGACACCTCTTCTAAGATAGTATTTCACTTCAGTTACTCAGGATATCAGGCGAGTACATTCTTTGACCGTTTCATACTTGCTAGGTGTCACGCCCCGATCCCGGAGGATCGAAAACAAGCCACTGGGCGTGATGCCGTACAAGTCTAGATTGCACTTGTACAAGGCAAAACCATTACAGTTCCTGGTAATTCTCAGAAAACATCAATAAGGCAGCAGAACCAAGCAGATAAATTGAAGTCACACAATTTATGAAGAAATGTATCTCTTTATTGATAGTCAAAATGGATTACAACGCTTGCAGCGGAATACAGAGTTTACAACTGATTACAAGACTCTTAAATAGTCGACTGAATGTATACACTTGCCCTTTAGGCTACAACTGAATATGCCGACTGCTTTACAATGAACTTGCCAATATGGCTACAATCTCACTGGTACAACTGAGTTTCCCTGTTCCATATATTATGTCCCGTATAGCAGAAGACATCGTCTTGAAAGAAGAGCTTCTGCACACCCATCTGATTCATCGATGCCAAGCACTGATTCACAGGATTTCCCCCAAGCAAACACCTGTAATATTGCCCACAACGTGGGTCAGTACATCATCAATGTACTGGCGAGCGGTACTGGCCCAACTCACCTAAGAAGACAGCACTAAGTAAACATGTTACAGAACATTATTAACAGTTGTCTTTCTCGTTGCCTTAGGGTCAATTTCATGTTATAGCCGACAAGAAGTAAAGCATGCAAATCTCATAGCCAACATAATTTAAAGCATGCAGTTATCACCCTTTTGGTGATTCTTACCCACGGTCGTGTAGCCATCCCTATACAATTATAATACTTACTCGGCCTGCACAAGACATTGTTAGGAACAATATCATAATTCAATATGAATATCACTGTTCAAGTGATTCTTACCAACAGCCGACATCCTTTCCTGTATTTGAGTAATAACTTACTCTGCCTGCATAAGACATCATTAGCACTGGACCTATCTATATGAAGGTCACTGGCGACACGCCATCCTGGATCGTCTTCCTGGTGAACGGCTAACTCCAAATGGGGTGCGAATCCATGGGAGGTTTCCGAAACACCGTGCTTCTACTTCAGCACCCAGGGATTTCAGCGTCCTTTCAATGGACGGTAGCAAACCCCCACTGCAAGTCCTGTAATCCCGATGTCAGTACATCGACACCATCCTTGTTCTCCTAGGACGAACCGGGTTCCATGGCCCAGGAATACCGTTCGAGGAACTACACCTTGTCGACAAGTTGTCCATGACCATGCAACTATATGCAACTTATCTAAGAAGAAAACATATAATGCATGATAAGAAAAACTAAGCAAAAACCATCATTCTCATTCATATTGCCATCTAGCCATCTTGCCTTGAGCCAATGCTCACATTATCATCTGCCCATCCAGGGTCTTAGCGTAATCAACATTCTACATCAGCGATGGGATAATAGAATGTTGTTACCCAATGCCTTGCCACATCTTTCCAACCAACTCAATGTACTCACCGCCCAGTTCCTGGGACTTAGCATCTGTTAAGCATACATTCATTCGAATGCAAAGCAAGCATACTCACTGCCCAGTTCTTGGGTCTTAACATCTGTTTTGTCATCTATTCATTGAGCCAAAGCTCGATATACTCACCGCCCAAGTATTTGGGACTTTGCCTTCACCTGTCATGTAATTCATCGCAACAGCGTACAACATACAATTCATTTAGCCACAACAGTTTATGTTCAGGTGATTATTATCTTTCATTATCTTTCCAAATTCCATGCAAGGTGTTACTGAACAACTTAACAAGAAACATAGCATACTATCCTTATTTTAAGCGTGAAGCTAAAGGATCTTTGAAGGGTTCAACACTACTCACATTCATATGACGATTCCCGCCTCGATCGCATAGTCTTCCAAGCGATCCTTCATATAATCCCAAGTCCAACAAGGCTTCATCGAACCAACCATCCATCATAAGGCATCTTGCGGGTCGGGGCACTACAATATATACCACCCAGAAAAAGTTTCGTCCTCGAAACTTAAAACAAAACTCATCTCCAAAACTTCAACCAACTTTTCATAAAACTTCTCAACGATCAACTTGCACCATTTACTATTTCTCCGCAATCTCTCGAATGATTTCAAGTAATGTACCGTCTCGATATAGCATCCCAATTGATTCAAAATATGTTACCATCTTTGCTCTTTCCTCCAACACTCGTGCAATCCTTAGCACGTGATAATCCTCCCCGTGGCTTCGTTTGAATTCAGCATATCACTTAGTTGGAATCATACACATATTTTAGGCGTCCCCGAAATACGTGCACTTCAGCCAAGTTCAGTGATAGAGAAAGCGAACGAGCTACGGTATAACTTCTCTTCCGAACATCAGTAATTCTTTTTGAGCATCTCGTATAATCCCACTTCGTTTATTTAATATTCCAACCAACTAATAACACAATAGACGTTACAAATTCCAACTCGATAAATATTCCTCAACCGATCCAACATTTCCAAAACATTCAGACTTAGATGTATCAAGTATTCCTTTCAAGTTCATTGTCATCTATGCCACCAAAGTTGATAATTCCTATTGCCACATTTCATTTTTGATACCCCAATTCTCATCGATCAAATTTTGTACTCATCATCGTTCGCATTCATACACTTTGTTTGCAACTTGTAAATTTTCCCAATCATAATGCATCCATCAAAGTATACCATCATCCCACTCTAGTAACATTTCTCGTTGTACTCAAATATTTCTTCGTATTGATCAAGCCAACATTTTATCCTCTCGCATAGACAACTATCATATTCCAGCAACATTAATTCCGAGGGTCATTCCTATTCATATTTGCCGATCTCGGCTACATGTACTATCCAATTCCGTCGTTACACTTATCCTCAATTCTGATCCGGTCAATAAAATTATCCCAACTGTCTCAAGGCACTACCATCAATTTTCGCAGCTCAGTATAATCAACCAATCCAACCAGTTCTAACAATTCCCAACATTTCAACCAAGGCAACTCAATTTCAAAACCAACATGATCCGTCATCCCGTCTAACATTGTAACATCAAAATTTCCCAAATATCCATTCCATTCCGAAGCCTACCTTCCAACACATCTTACTCATTCTGACTATACTCGCGCAACATCAATAGGGACATCCTATGGTTTTCCAACAGTCAACTTAGCATACAGTCAAGTCTCTACGGCCAGCTAATCTAAGCTAAACCAGACATTCGGCTAACTCATATGAGATGGATAGCTATCAGGGACATACTTATCTTTTATCTTAGAGGCAACCAATTCTCATCATAGGGCAACTCTATGGTCTGACCAACTTAGGGACATGGGACACCACCCCAATCTTATGAACTTATTCCCAACATGGACAACTGAAGAACATAGCCAACCAATATGAAACTTAAGCAACCAACCAACACTCTAGGCAACCAACTGACACTCTAGGCAACCAGCCGACACTCTAGACAACCAACCGACATTCTAGGCAACCAACCAACATTCTAGAGTCAAGTCTTTCTACCCGTACTCATACTCGAGTCATACCCAACGAAGTCTCATTCTAGACTTACCCGCAACCGACCAAATCTATCGGACAATTCCATCCCACAACTCTATGGGTCAATCTCGAAGCTATCATATAAAACTTATCAATCGAATATCCAAACTTTCAATTTCCACTTGCATAGACATAGCATCACTTGTTCAATCCGACTTGCATCCTCATATCGTACTCAAATGTCTATTCAATCGGGCCAACTATTCCGAGTCATCATCCGACATTGCTAGCTTAATAGTTTATCACTTATGATCTCTTCCTTACGGTCTCCTTGCGACGTATTCATTTTCCACATTCTTAGATCATCGATATGGTCCGTACTCCTTAACCAATAACATAGGCAACTATAAAATCACATTTCTTCCGAGACATCATTTATAAATTTTCTAGCACCAACACGGTCATCTCTTAGCAATCTCCGTTAACCATCAATATTCGTTTTGCATCATCTTCTTGTGATTCCATAAGAAGATTTATTATTCATGTACCGATCCAAATCTCTATAGCACCAATCATCTAGCATTCGCATATCGGTCATCTTAGTGGACATAACATAACTCATTAGCTAAGTCATAATCCAATAATTCTATATTCCACCAAACTTGTTATTCATGCGACAACGTCATCTACCGATATGGTCTATTACATATCACTGCACCTCGATACTTATTTGTATCCCAGCCATTCGACTCTCATAAGGAACATCTACTCTTTCATGCATCAAGGGACAAGTACCCATTCTCTATGCCTCAAAGTAGTCAAGGGTCATAACTTGTTAATTCAGAACATCAATTTCTCTCAAGCCCAACTGCACATTGTGCTAAGATCATTCATTCTTCAAGCCCATTCTCTAACTTTTTGGTCGATTCAACTCTCAGCATCTTCTAAATCATTCGCAACATCCCGATAAGCGTCTAACATCACCATCAATTATGTCGATATCCAACATGTAATTTCTTTTATTCAATCCTAACATCGTTCGATATTCGGTCCATAGTTGTTCTCGTAAAAACTTTCGATAGCAGTACCACACTATTGTTACCAAGTCTACAATCCTCCTTACCCAACTGATTCAAGTCTTCGCCTGAATCTGAAATTTGTTTTCTTTCCAACCACGGCAATCATTTCATATTCTCAATTCTCTTATTACCCAACATAATGCTAACCGACAAGGTCTAGCGATGGTTCACCCGAACACATCAAAATCTCATAACGGGTCATCCAACTTAAAAATCAAGGGACATTCCTAGCCGTCATGTATCAATCGTAAGTTCAGCTACGATTCGATACCACCCAATACCTTATAGGCAAAGCAATCACAAAATTATAAACACATCAAGGGTCAAGGGACATCTTATCACGACGAGGGTATATGTAATATACCACCCAGAGCTCAAGCCATTCCGACACAATATTTCCTACGCATCAAACCAACGTCCAACATGGACAATCCATCCTGCAGTGGTTATGCTGACCACAAATATCGACTCATGATACTGTCGATTCCCATTCACTGAAATCCATGCACATTCTGTTCCAACATACCATGCCATCACCCATGGTCGATTGCTGCAAAACAATCGACTCAAAGAATCCCACACCTGAGACATCCAGCATACATCACAAACTTATTATAGCATCGCATCATTGTTATTCTTTTTGGTATCTTTTAGAAATTCAACAAGCACATACATCACAGCCCACATATTTAGACTTATTGTATGGAACACCTAGTGAGAGGTTAGAATGATCAACGAACTTTCAGTCAAGGGAACAACATAGAATAGTTTGGAAGCAACACAGAACAATTGCAGAAGCACTATAAATCATCATAGATGCAACTTTGATTTCATCGCGGAAGCAACTTTGAGTATTCACGGAAGCAACTTTGATTCACCGCGGAAGCAACTTTTGAATAATCGCGAAAGCAATCTTTGAATCATCGCGGAAGCAGCTTAGAATCATCTTAGTAGCAACATTGATTCGAAACAAATCGAATAGGAGTCCAAGGACGTAAAGCCGTGCTCTGATACCATTATGTCACGTCCCGATCCCGGAGGATCGAAAACAAGCCACTGGGCGTGATGTCGTACAAGTCTAGATTACACTTGTATAAGGAAAAACCATTACAGTTCCTGGTAATTCTCAGAAAACATCAATAAGGCAGCAGAACCAAGCAGATAAATTGAAGTCACACAATTTATAAAGAAATGTATCTCTTTATTGATAATCAAAATGGATTACAACGCTTGCAGCGGAATACAGAGTTTACAACTGATTACAAGACTCTTAAATAGTCGACTGAATGTATACACTTGCCCTTTAGGCTACAACTGAATATGCCGACTTCTTTACAATGAACTTGCCAATATGGCTACAATCTCACTGGTACAACTGAGTTTCCCCGTTCCATATATTATGTCCCATATAGCAGAAGACATCGTCTTGAAAGAAGAGCTTCTGCACACGCATCCGATTCATCGATGCCAAGCACTGATTAACAGAATTTCCTCCAAGCAAACACCTGTAATATTGCCCACAACGTGGGTCAGTACATCATCAATGTACTGGCGAGCGGTGCTGACCCAACTCATCTAAGAAGACAGCACTAAGTAAACATGTTACAGAACATTATTAACAGTTGTCTTTCTCGTTGCCTTTGGGTCAATTTCATGTTATAGCCGACAAGAAGTAAAGCATGCAAATTTTATAGCCAACATAATTTAAAGCATGCAGTTATCACCCTTTTGGTGATTCTTACCCACGGTCGTGTAGCTATCCCTATACAATTATAATACTTACTCTGTCTGCACAAGACATTGTTAGGAACAATATCATAATTCAATATGAATATCACCGTTCAGGTGATTCTTACCAACAGTCGACATCCTTTTCTGTATTTGAGTAATAACTTACTCTGCCTGCATAAGACATCATTAGCACTGGACCTATCTATATGAAGGTCACTGGCGACACGCCATCCTGGACCGTCTTCCTGGTGAATGGCTAACTCCAAATGGGGTACGAATCCATGGAAGGTTTCCAAAACACCGTGCTACTACTTCAGCACCCAGGGATTTCAGCGTCCTTTCAATGGGCGGTAGCAAACCCCCACTGCAAGTCCTGCAATCCCGATGTCAGTACATCGACACCATCCTTGTTCCCCCTAGGACGAACCGGGTTCCATGGCCCAGGAATACCGTTCGAGGAACTACACCTTGTCGACAAGTTGTCCATGACCATGCAACTATATGCAACTTATCTAAGAAGAAAACATATAATGCATGATAAGGAAAACTAAGCAAAAACCATCATTCTCATTCATATTGCCATCTAGCCATCTTGCCTTGAGCCAATGCTCACATTATTATCTACCCATCCAGGGTCTTAGCGTAATCAACATTCTACATCGGCGACGGGATAATAGAATGTTGTTACCCAATGCCTTGCCACATCTTTCCAACCAACTCAATGTACTCACCGCCCAGTTCCTGGGACTTAGCATCTGTTAAGCATACATTCATTCGAATGTAAAGCAAGCATACTCACTGCCCAGTTCTTGGGTCTTAATATCTGTTTTGCCATCTATTCATTGAGCCAAAGCTCGATATACTCACCGCCCAAGTATTTGGGACTTTGCCTTCATCTGTCATGTAATTCATCGTAACAGCGTACAGCATACAATTCATTTAGCCACAACAGTTTATGTTCAGGTGATTATTATCTTTCATTATCTTTCCAAATTTTATGCAAGGTGTTACTGAACAACTTAACAAGAAACATAGCATACTATCCTTATTTTAAGCGTGAAGCTAAAGGATCTTTGAAGGGTTCAACACTACTCACATTCATATGACGATTCCCGCCTCGATCGTATAGTCTTCCAAGCGATCCTTCATATAATCCTAAGTCCAATAAGGCTTCATCGAACCAACCATCCATCATAAGGCATCTTGCGGACAGGGGGACACTGATGAGAGGTCTGCCACCTCTCGCCCTCAGCAGGCAGCCCCCGATACTGCAGCCCCAGTTATGCCACCTGGATTGGGTGTTTTAGTTACATTAGGATGAGCTGCTCCACTAGTTCGCAGGCAAAGCCTAGTGATTCCGGAGATGCTCCAGCAGCTGCAGCCGCCTTCAGGATCCGTCGACGCAGTCTAGCTGTTCACTTTCTTTCAGCAGTTCATGGAGGCCCAGCAGGCCCAGCAGCAGCGTCAGACGGCAGAGTTCAGTCGGCGCATCGATTTGGCCCTGATGACAGTTGAGAGGGCTACAGCTCAGCCTCCGGCAGTTCAGCAGCAGCATCAGCCGAAGGAGAAGGGCATACAGGATTTCCAGAAGATGCACCCGTAGGACTTCAGGGGTACAGAGGGCATCATGTATGCAGATGAGTGGATCGAGCACATGGAGGAGATCTTCAGGCTAGCAGAGATTCTGGCGAGACTGCAGATTGAGGCGACGGCTAGTATGATGCAGGACTTGGCTCGCACGTGGTACCATACAGACCCGAGGGTTGGTACAGTTGGGCAGCTCGGACAGCTTTCAAGAAGTTGTTCAAAGAGAAGTTTTTCTCCGACGCAGCGCTTTGTGCCCTCAAGAAGCAGTTCGAGGCTTTGGTGCAGGACAGTCAGACCGTCGAGGAGTACGCCAGGGAGTTCTGCCGTCTGGACAGGTTTGTTGAAGGGTTATCCGAGGCGACGAAGGCCCGGAGGTTCAGGAAGGGACTAGTCAAGGAGTTGAAGTCCTATACCAAGAGTGCCCGCAGCGCCACTTTTGAGGAGATCCTGGTGAGTGCCTTAGCAGCGGAGGATGATCTTGAGCTGAGGCTCAAGAGGGGACGAGACACTCAGGGAGCCAGTGGTAGCGGAGGACTGGCCAAGAGGCCGCACTTTTAGCATCAGCATCAGCAGAGACAGTTTCAGCCGCAGCAGTTCCAGCAGCCGAAACTTCAGCCAGCTCAGCATCAGCAGCCGAGGCAGCAGCAGCAGGCCCCGAGGTAGCAATCTTCTAGTTGTACCTTCTGCAAGAAACTGAGGCATGGATGGACTGAGTGCAGGAAGAGGCTGGAGAAGTGCCTTTTCTGCGGTTCATCGAAGCATCAGCTGAGGGACAATTCCCTCTTCGCAGGCAGAGCAGCACAGGGAGCTGGAGCTAAGGCTCCACTGGGACCGCAGAAGGGACCACGGCCGACTCAACAGCAGGCCAGGGGAGGCCAGCAGGGGCGAGCTTTCGCCATGGTGGCCGAAGATGCAGAGGCTATTGGGGAGCTGATCGCAAGTTCTGTTCTTCTTGACTATATTTCGGCTTTTGCCTTATCTGATTTTGGGGTTTCCCATAATTTTATGTCTGTATCATTTGTTGTTAGATACTGCCTTGTATCTGAATTATTGCCTAGGACTTGCAAGATCACGATCGGGGGTCGTATTATCCCCGTGAGTGATGTTTGCAGAGAGCAAAGTGTTATTTTGGGAGGCCGGGAGTTGGAGGTGAGTCTGCTCGTAATGCCACTATCGAACTACGATATCGTATTAGGTATGGATTGGTTGAGCAGGCATCATGCCAGTATAGATTGCCGTAGGGGTAGAGTTCTGTCGGAGCGCCAGGAGATCCAGAGTTCGAGTTCACTGTAGGCCTCAAAAATGAAGTCACGCTGAGTTGATATAATCTATCAGAAAAATGTCTAAAAGACACGCTGAGTTCTATCAGACCATTTCCTCAAATGTACGCAGAGTTTAGATGGTACTCAAAGACAGCTCATCATTTGTCAGATTGTAATTATGACTGACAGCACGACAGTCAATAAACATCTCCTCGTATGCCACGTATGTACGGGATTCAAGAGATCTCAGCCGACTATGGCGTGATTTTTGAAATCTTCTTCAAACAAGATTCGGTCTTCATCAAGTTGGCATGCCAAAAGGGCTTATCATCATTTAATGTGACTGACAAAACAATCAATGTCAGAGATTTTGTGTCAGTCGAGACATGTCGAATCAAGACAGCTGGCCGTTCTGACTCAAGTCTGCGTGCATTTTGAACTTCAGTGTTCCTGTCTCAAGTCTGCGTGCATTTTGAACTTCAGTGTTCATGTCTCAAGTCTGCGTGCATTTTGAACTACAGTGTTGCTGCCTCAAGTTTGCGTGTATTCTGAGCCTTCTGCCTCAAGTTTGCGTGTATTCTGAGCCTTCTGCCTCAAGTTTGCGTATATTTTGAGCTTAAGTCAGCGTGAATTATTCATCTCAACGGGGATTTCATCCTCAACCAGTTAGCAGATTATCATCTCAAATTATCAAATTGGAGTATGTGATAGACATGCCACGGATCTCTCGTATGCGTGCCCCAGTAACTTGCACATGACTCATGCATGATTTCCATGTGTCCAACAGTTATGGGCCACGTCCAGTAACTGCTCATCAACCTTGCGTATGATTGAGTCCTGCGTGATTATCAACTATGCATAGGTTATGAAGACAGTTATCTTTTTAGTTTTTTTTGACTCTATAAATAGAGTTCTCTTCTCATTCATTGTACAGATATACAGAATATCTAAATTGATGTCGAATTCTTGAGAGCTTTTCTTCTTCGCATCGTCCAAGGGATAAAGCGATCGTCTTCTAGATCGGATTCCTACAGTTGTATTTTCCCAGAATCAAAATAAATAAAGTGAATTTATTTATGGAAAATAAATTGGCGACTCTGCTGGGGAAACCCATCTCCTCTTCTGAGATGGCCACAACTCAATGCGACACTTCGTCGGTCGGATCGACGAAGAAGGTGATATCGATTCAGTTCAATCAACTCGCCTATGAAGAAATGCAGCGGGCTAAGGATGGCAAGCACACTTCAGCCTCTATCACCACCGCCAAATCAAAGGGACGATCTGTCTACGTCCCTAAGAATCTGTTGGCAACCAAAGATAGTGAAGTTTCTGCCACAGTGTCTATTACTAACACTGGCAAGAACTCCACTGCAGGCACGCATACTCCTGTGTGCTCGAAGACGACAGCATCTAAAAGATACGCTAACAGTGATGGCTCTTTAGCCAAATCTGTTTCCGTAGTCACAAAGTCCAAAAGTCACACTGACAGCACTGGCTCTTTAGCCAAACCTGTTCTAGCGTGCATTTCCAAACCTAAAAATCACGCTAACAATACTGGTTCTTTAACCAAGCCTGTCTCAGCGTGTATTCCGCACGCATCATCCACCAAGTCAGCTCTCCCTGACTCAGCATGCGTACCGAAATCTGGCTTTTTAGCCAAGACTTCATATGCTGACAACATTGGCTCCTTAGCCAAATTGTCACCAGCAAATTCTAAGAAGAATAGCTCTTTAGCTATTTCTTCCTCCTTGCCAAGTTCTGCTAGAACTGGGGGTAGTCTTGCTATGGCTCCTCCACAAATGGCTCACAAAGTCCCTTCGAATAGGAACAACTCTTTAGTTGTTTCTTCTGCTCCTGTAGTATTTACTTCAGGGACAGCTTTGGCTGACAGTTTTATTAGTCAAAGAAAAGGAATAGTCTTTTGACTACTCTTCCTTCTGGATATTCTATGTCTCAAAATTTGAATAAGTCAAAAAAGAAACATTTCTTAATGTCTTCTTCTACGACTTCTTCAAATTGGGCACATAATTTGTCTCTACAAAAAGGTTTGTTACCAACTCCTACTCAAGGGGATGGTTCAACTCTTCCGTCTCTGCAAATATCTAGATCAATGGAAGGAAAACTTCAAGTATCAAAGACCAATGTTTTACCTTCAACAGATCTAAGAACGAAACTTAATCAATCCCGTTTGGGAAGCACTTCTGGTGTTAAGAAACCACACCAATTGGGAATGAAAGTAAGAGATCTGGATGCAGAATATGCCAAAAATTATGTTGCTCAGATTAATCACTCTTTGTATAATCAAGAGCCGGCAAAATTCAAAGACAAGAAATATGTTCCTAATAAACAAAGATTGTTCTCAAATATACCTCAATCTTCACATACGGATTTGCGAGAACATCTTCAACAAAAGAGGAGGAATAATTCTCTGTCAAGTGATCATGACCATCATGATTGTGACTTCCAACCTAGGGTCATAATTCAATGCAGATGTCAAACTAAACGACAGTCTGTCTTTAATCGGATCTAGTATGAACCTATGTCTGATGAAGATGAACCTCTTTTCGCTTCTATCAACATGACCTCTCGGGATATTGGGGGTAGAACTGATAGTCCAGATGGGGTATATAGAGGCACCAGAGCAAGAGTCCTGGCTTCTAATCAAAGAACTTCGATTTCTGAAGACTATTCTGAATTCCTTGGAGAATCCAACTTCCCACCTCTTTCTACTGGGGGTAGTTCTCCTACAACTAATTTTGATACACAAAGCAATGATTCAGAATAAACAGTATCATCAACAATCCCTCGTATGGTCACAACTTATATGGTGGATGGGAATACTGAATTAAACAATGAACCTTCTTCTTCGATGACTCCCCAAGACCAAAGAATTGCTTCTTTGGAACAACAAATGAAATCTATGGCTGATACTATGAAATCAATGTATGAACTTATGGCAAACCAGCTGCAAAATCAACGGACTGTACCTGACGCCATACCAATTGACACTGGTGTAGGTCCAGTACATGTTCCTCCAGCAGTACAATCCAATATCCCTGGGCAAGCTCAACCAATTCCTAGCCATTCGGGAGCTGGGGGTAGCGCTTATAATGCTGTCCCTCCTCCTAACTATTCTCTACAAGCTACAACTCCACAATCTTCCGGAGTCGTTACTGAAGAATTGAGGAATCTCCGAACCCAATTTGAGGCATTCAAACAGAAAGACGGTTTACAAAGGTTAGGTATCAAGCAACCTTATCCAATAGAATGGAAGCAAGTATCATATCCTCCTAAATACAAGCCTCCTACTATCTCATTCTTTGATGGAACCACTTCTTCGAGTCAGTTTATCAATCATTTTGAAGTGATGACTGACCAGCTACAACCAAGCGACGCCCTCCTTACTCGGGTGTTTGTCGGATGTCTCAAGGGAACGGCTTATGAATGGTATAGAAGTCTCCCTGATGGGTGTATTACCTCATTTGCCGGCTTCAAATAAATGTTTCTTGAACGGTTCTATGAAGGGCTTAATGACATGACTATGTCTGCTCTTATAAGAATCAAACAGAAAAATAATGAGAGCACTGAAAGCTTCATTGAAAGATTTAGAAGAGAAGCTTTAAAAATGCCTCTTGGAACTCCCGATGTCGTCACTATCGACACTTGCAAGTCAAATCTCTTACCAATCATCAGCATGTGGACAGGATCCACTCAATTCCAAGATTGGCCTTCCTTCATCGTCAGTGCCAAAGCTGTCGAAGTCAGTGCCGAGACTTTCAAAGGTCTGGAGGTACACATGAATCCCAATGAATCAGGTCAAAATACTAGCAATAGTATGCGACCTAACAATCGTAAAGAAAAAGAGACTCTCGAAGTCAATCTCCAGAGCAAAAATCAAGAAGTAATATCTGCCCAAGTTACCTCAGCTCCAACAAATCAACAACCAAGAGCACCTCGCCCCAAAGAAGAATACTCTTTCAACGACGATGACGTCCTTGGTATCTTTGAATGTCTATTTAAAGGTAATAAAATACAATTACCTGAAATCAAGAAACCCGATGAAGCTGGTAAGACAGATCACCCTAAATATTGTCCGTACCATAGAATGTTGGGTCACACAGCTCGGACATGTTTTGTACTGAAAGGAAAAATCCAGGAAATAATCAAATCTGGAGATGTCACTCTCACTCCGAAAGAAAAGACCGTCACCTCCAACGTTGTCTCTATGCAATTCGGAGATTTTCCTCCTCAACTCCTCAAAAGCGGGATTGTTCCTATTCCCAAGGCAACTCTTGAAATCGTGAATATTCCCCCTCCACAGTCTGAAGGATTAGTACCAATCACTATTGAAACATGAGAAATCATATGGATTCATCCTGATCTAGTGGCAGATTTTGAATCTCCTCCCCCTCAAAAGACTACTTCCCTAAAATCTAAGAAGGCCGAAAAAACTAAGTCATGTCATATGACTTCTTTCGGATCTACTTCTGACACAGAGCCAAAAGATAAGGTAGAAGCGCTTGCTGGTGCTACTAGAACAGGGAAACATTATCTAAAAGATTATTCCAAAAGTCCTGAAGATACTCCTAATAGTCTTGAAGATACTCCTGATATCTCTCCAGCTGACAAAGATATTCCTGATGTTCCTCGGAAGGAAGAATCATCCACTGTACCTGTTCTTTCAACTACACCGGTTGTACCTATTCCTTCCAAGCCTACAGCACTTGAGAAAGGCAAACAACAAGCTCGCTTCGATAAACCAATCAGGAAGTCCCCTCCTCTTGGACTTCAGAGGCCTTATAATTTTGACATTTTAGCTCAACTCGCTAATACTCCAGCTAGAATGTCCCTCTTCGAACTTCTACGTCTTTCTAAAGAGACTCGGGAGACATTAAGTGAGGCACTTTTTCAGGCTGACTCTTGTCTCGCACAATTAAAGAAACCAGATGAAGAACCTGTTACTTGCTTACATTGCAATAGTGTATTGGAGATCATCCCGAATATCACCTTTACACAAGATGACATGTTATTGGAGGATAATCGACATGATCGGCTTCTCTACTACACCGGTTATATCGATACGATGAAGGTAGATCGTATTCTTATTGATCCAGGGTCTGCTTTAAGCATAATGCCAAGGAGTCTGCTGGATGAATTAAGAATCCCTCTTCACAAACTTTCCAAGACGGTTACTACTATATTGGGATTCAATCAAAGCCGAAGCGAGCCGTTGGAAAAGATTCATCTGAAACTTCAAATAGGCGATTTCAGATCCAAAGTCACTTTCTATGTGATCGAGATTGTGGGATCTTATAATCTTTTCTTGGGAAGACCCTTCCTTCATGAAAATAATGTGGTGCCTTCTACTCTTCATCAATGCTTCAAATACATTGACCGCGATGGAAAAGTACAAAAGGAAGTTGCTGATATAAATCCTTTCCGTGGGGTTGAAGCTTATTTCAGTGATTCCCGGATGTACAAAGAAGAGTATACAAAAATACTACAAGCTATGGAAAAAGAAGATCCACAAAGTGAGACCTTGATAATTCCTGTTAAAGGTCGAACTACTCAGCAACAGTCTCCTAAACCCTCTGGAGAAGGTCCTTTCATTATTCCAGTGAGCGGACGTATCTCTCCATTACCTCAATCATCTACCCAAGACACACTGATCATTCCTGTCAGTGGGCGTACTACATTTCCGGCATCTTCATCTATAAAACAGGACACTCTGGTAATCCCTGTTGGTGGGCGAACTACTTTTCCATCCCAAGCTTCAAGGGAGCTCACCTCTTCTGAGCCATTTGTGATCGATCTTAATCGAAACAAAATTCCTTCTCGTTCTTCTTCTCCCCCTTTAGTCATTGATTTGGCTAAGATTTCTAAGGTTCAACCTCCTTCTGATGTAAATACTGCTACTTTTGAAATTAATGAAATATCTCCGTCTTTGAAGTATATTGATGTTTGTAATCATGTTCATAATTATTTGCATTTGTTAGATGACTTGAAAACAATAACCATAGGAGTTGTACAGACTTTTCATACAGAAGTATCCTTAGAATCAGTACAAGGTTCATGCTTTCTAGTACCTAGCAGAAAACCAGGAGACATTCCAATATTCTTTTACAAAGGACCAAAAAACCCTATCAACCTTGAAGATGATGATAGAAATGATGATTCTGGAAGATTACAGTTGCGTCGTTACAGCCAGCAATCTAAAGATATTATCAAAAATATGGGCTATGACTTCAGAACTGGCCTTAGTAATGGGAAAGGAAAAATAATGCCTGTTCGAATTCCTCCTCTAAAATATGGAAGGACAAAATGTGGATTGGGTTATAATGCTCCTACTTCCTTCATCAATATCATCCATGAAGATCCCGAATCTGACGAAGATAAAAGATCTGATTCTTCTAATACCTCCTCTTGGGATTCTGATACAAGTATTGGTGATTTCCACCGTAACATTTTGTCTTCCAACATGGTTTCCGTTGATGGTCCTGAAGAAGATGACGAAGACGAATTTGAAATCTCATTCGAATCAGAACAATGGGCCCAAAGGCTAGATAATCAATGGGAGTTTAGATTCGAGCAAAGAGAACCTCCAACTAAAGATAAACTCGTTCAAATAGATGTTGGTGAAGAGGGATCCCCCAAACCAATATTCATTAGTGAAAGTCTTTCAGAAACTGATAAGCAAGACATGATCAAACTTATTCGCGAATACATCAATGTCTTCGCTTGGAGCTATGAAGATATGCAGGACTTGATCCACAGATAGCAACTCACAAACTCAATATCATGCCAAATGCTAAACCGGTCAAGCAACAACAGCGACGATTCCGTCCAGACATTATGGATGCAATTGAAGCCGAAGTTAATAAACTCATGGCTTCTGGGTTTATTAGAGAAGAACAACACCCTGATTGGGTGGCTAATATAGTTTCTGTCCTTAAAAAGACTGGCAAGATCAGAGTATGCATAGACTATCGTGATCTCAATACGGCTGTCCTAAAGACGAGTTCTCCCTACCAATTACTGATGTTATGATCGATAACACCTGTGGTTTTGAACGGATGTCATTTATGGATGGGTATTCTGGATACAATCAAATTAAAATGTTTCCAGATGACGAGAAACACACTTCCTTCAGAACGCCGATCGGTACATACTGTTATACAGTGATGCCATTCGGTCTCAAGAATGCAGGAGCAACCTATCAACGAGCTATGAGCACTATATTCCGTGAACATTTATGGAAAACAGTCGAATGCTACGTTGATGATATTGCAGTCAAAAGTCGACAAAAAGAGGATCACATCCAAGATTTGAAAACTATATTTGATCTAATGCGTCGGCATCAATTAAGGATGAACCCTACTAAGTCCTTCTTAGGCGTCTCTAGTGGCAAATTTCTCGGCTTCGTCATTACCTCGAAAGGTATACACGTAGATCCCGAGAAGATCAAAGCCATCCAAGAGATGCGTCCTCCACGCACCTTAAAATAGCTACGAGGATTTCAAGGAAGGATCGCTTATATCAGGAGATTCATCTCTAATCTTTCAGGACGCTGCAGACCATTCAATAAACTTTTGAAAAAGGGTGTTTCTTTCGTCTGGACTGATGAATGTCAGAAAGCATTTGATGACATAAAATAATATCTGATGAACCCCCCAGTATTGGTACCTCCTATTTCAGGAATACCATTCCTTCTATATACCCGAGCAACGAGTCATTCATTGGGTGCACTTCTCGCTCAAAAGAATAAAAATGGTCATGAACAAGCCATTTACTATCTAAGTCGTACCATGACCGGAGCTGAACCTCGATATTCACCGGTCGAAAAAGAATGTCTAGCCCTTATGTTCGCTATCCAAAAGACACGACATTATATCATTGGCCAGACCATTCATGTCATTTCCAGGATCAATCCTATACGAGTCATGATGAAGAAACCAAGTGTTTTAAATTCTCGATTGGCTAACTGGGGAATTTTACTTGCTCAGTATGATATGCACTATATCCCTTAGAAATCGATCAAAGGACAAGCTTTAGCTGATTTTCTGGCTGCTCATTCAATTCCAGAAAATTCAAAACTCTACGATGAAATCCCAGATGAAGTCCTAAACTCAAACCAAATTGCTGAAGAAGATCCTACTTGGCGTCTATTCTTTGACGGAGCTTCAAGAATAGGTCCTAATGGTGACATTGTCGCTGGGGTTGGAATCGTTCTTGTATCGCCAGAAGGTCTTGCTATCCAAAGAGCTTATTCTCTCGATCAACCATGTTCAAACAATGTAGCTGAGTACAATGCATTGCTTATTGGTCTTCAACTCGCTAAACATCTGAATATTCAACATTTAGAAGCTTATGGAGATTCTAAACTCATCGTCAATCAGATAAGAGGTACTTATGAAGTTCGCCATCAAGATCTGGTCCCTTACTATAGATTGGCCATATCTATGGCTTCTTCATTTGAAGGATTCTTCATCGAGCATGTTAGGCGAGCATGTAACACAGAAGTTGATGCTCTTGCTAATCTTGCGACAATGTTAGCTATTCCGGTTAAATGTCAACAAATGATTGTTGTTTACAATCGAGAATTATTTCATCTTGAGAACAATCTAACTCTAGGACTTCCAGTTGATATTGAAGAATCAACATCTCATGATATCAATACAATAAGAGGATTCGGTATTGATTTAAAGTTCGACAGATTAAATCGTAAATCATCTTCATCTTCATCTGATTCTAGTATGGAATTCATCTTCAGTAATTCAGCTGAGACTTAGAATACTGATAAAGATTGGAGACTTCCTTTCTTAGATTTTGTATTGTATTATATCCTTCCAGATAATCCGAGTGAGGCAGCATCTATTAGACGACGATCACTCAGATTTTATTACAATCATACTACAAAAATCTTATATCGTCGAGCTTATGATGGTTTGCTTCTTCGATGTATTGCCAGTGATGAGGCCCAACAAATTATCCGCGAAGCACATGATGGAATTTGTGGAGCACATCAGCCTGGACCTAAACTTCAAGACCGTATTCGACGCATGGGTTATTATTGGCCTACTATGGTAAATGATGCTATTCAATATGCCCGTAAGTGTAAAGCTTGTCAAATCCATGCAGATTTTATCCATCAACCTTCAGAATTTCTACACTCAACAGCAGCATCATGGCCCTTCGAAGCTTGGGGCATGGATGTTGTCGGCCCAATTAATCCGCCGTCATCAAAAGGTCATCGGTTTATTCTCGCAATAACCGATTATTTCTCCAAATGGGCTGAAGCTATTCCTTTATCTGAAGTCAAGACTTCCAACGTCATCAGCTTTATCAAGCATCATGTCATCTACAGATTTGGTGTTCCCCGACGTATTATTCATGATAATGGACCACAGTTTGTCAGCCAGAAGTTTACTCGATTCTGTGACGATCATCGGATCAACAATTTGGCTTCTACCGCATATAATCCAGCAGCTAACGGATTAGCAGAAGCTTTCAACAAGACCATCATCAAACTCTTAAAGAAGTTTGTTTCTGCCAACAAACGTAATTGGAGTGAGAAACTTGGTGAATGTTTATGGGCTTACCGTACTACAGTTCGTAATGCCACCAAATGTACACCTTTCTCTTTGGTGTATGGATGCGAAGCTGTTCTCCCATTAGAGATTCAAATTCCTTCTTTAAGGATAGCAATCGCTAATGAACTTACCACTGAGAATAATGATCGTCTTCGACTTCAGGAATTAGAAGCTCTAGATGAAAAGCGGTTATATGCTCAACAAAATATCGAATTCTATCAAGCTAGAATCTCAAGAGCTTTTAACAAGAAAGTCAGAGTTCGAGCATATCAAAAAGGGGAACTTGTTCTTGCAGTTAGACGTCCGATGACTATGACACATATGAGTAAAGGCAAGTTCGATGCAAAATGGGAAGGTCCATTCATTGTGAATAAAGTATTTTCTAATGGGGCATATCAGCTTACCACCATGGATGGTAAAGTTACTATGATGCCCATTAATGGCAAATTCTTGAAGAAATATTTTGCGTAATACTTTCATCTGTCGAGATTATTCTCCTATCATTTCGATATCTTTTATCCCCAGTGGAAATAGATATTCTAATTTGTATCATTTTCTTAGTGAATTTGATATCTAGAAAATCACGTCCATATTACCTCTAAATTTTCTATCTCAGTATCATATTTTCTATTTTATGAAAATGATATCTAGTCTTTTGATTTCCAAGTCCAAAGATCATGGAAAATCGAGTTCAAAGATATTTTTATATCTGAACTCTATTTTTTTTAATCAGTATTAAACTAAAATTATCTTTGGTTTAATATCATCTGATAGATTTACAAAGTTCATTTGTATCTTCTATTCTATTGAAATATGTCATGTATTATTTACCTCTGAACATATTTTCTATAGATACATCATTCTCAAAACAACAAAGTCAAAAATCAGATCAAAGTTCTCATTTTCTTTATTCAAAGATCAAAGTGCTGATTACAAGTGAATGTCAAAAAGATTCAAAATATGAGAAGCTTGAAAAATTTATTGAGTAGTAGGAGTTATTAACTCCTGAATATGATTAAGTACAGTGTTCATCTTCTCCTCATGAGTTTTACGGACTCGTTCTGCTGCTTCAACTGCGACTACTTGTTGATCAAAAATAGCAATAGCATGATGGCGACGGTCAGCTTCTTCTATCTGCTCGGCCTGCATCTGTTCTCGCTCTTGTTGAAGAGTTTGATAGCGTGCAGCTTCAGTTGTACGAGCAGTGATAATCTCAGATTGCTCATTCTCTATGGATGCAATACGCTCCTGAAGACGAGCCAATTCCTCTTTCAACTTCTGAAGTTCTTCAGCTTTAGATATTTCATCTTTCTCCAGATGTTCTACTCTCCGACGAGTTGCTACTATTTCTTCATGCTTCTCTATTAACTTCTCAGATGAAGAAGCAAGAAATTTTTCTAAAGCAGCTTGCTGAGCTTGGGCTTCATGTTCCAATCGAGCGATCTCAGCCACAGTCAAAGATTTAATATCTTCCTTCTTCATCTCCCAGTATTTTCGGATAGTTGTCTCCAATTCATCTAGAAGATGTTCAAAGAAGATACATTGAGTCTCACAGCCAGCATGTCGCAGTGCCAGAAGCGGGAAATTAACCACCGTTCGGAGTTCGGAGAAAGGCATAGTTTCATCTTTCATGAATCGCCTGGAGAACGTATCCAGATATGAATAAATAATATCTGAATACATTGCCAGGGTCCTTGCCAATCCCGTTTCAAAACTGGGAGTTGCTGTCATTATTGAGGAAGAGGCCTGGATATTCTCTGTTCTGGGAATAGAAGCATGTGCTTTCGGAGAAGTCGGTAGATGCGAATTTCCTTCATCAACATCAGTATGAACAGGCGGAGCATGAGTCGAGCTCATCGCTGCAGCAGTCCCTACTAGTCAAAGGAAAAATAATCAGCATATAAGAAAAAAGAAACAGTAAAAAAAACAAAATTTGAAATAAAACTCTACCAGGTTGAGGTTCATATTCTATATGCTGGGGAAGTCTCGCATCTTCTCGCAGTCGATCCATAATGGTGTCTGATACCTGCTTTATATGACTACTTCCAGCTCCAGAATTACTGGGTACTGGAGTATTGTCAGGAGATTGAACAGGTTCAGAACCAAGCTCCAGTCTACTCCCTTTGATCTTGTCTTCATCATAATGAATAGAAGTATCAGGGTACCAATCCTCTTCCTCTTCAGCTTCTTCTTCTTCCTCACAATGTTCTTCTTCAGACTCTCTTTGATCCCCAGTTTCATGATGAGTCTCAGATCCAGAATCTAAGATGTTTTCATCAATTCCTTGAGAGTGATGAATCTCAGGAACAGCAGCAACAATATCAGTAAGCTTAGGATCTTGAGCTTCAATCTCCATAGACTCAGCATTGACTGCAGGTTCAGTCTCTTCTGGAATATTGGTTTGAAGAATGATGTCTTTACAAATAGTCTTCAATAATTCATCAGCAGCTGATAGCTCAGACGCTTGCACATCTTCATCGCCTCTGGCCGAAGGAATGTTCTCTTCAACCTGAGTTTCTTCAACTGGATTAGTTTTCTCTACAGGTTGAAAAGACGAAGCTTTTGGTTGTTCCCTACCTTCTATCCTGGCTGCTGATTCCTCTTCCGAATCTTCAATCTGATCATCCAATACTTGAATGACACCCTCTTTCCCGTGCTCAAAAGGGATGTTAATATCCTCTCTCCTCATTTTCGGAGTGGTACCTAACCCAAGATCGAATGTGGGTTCTGCAACTACTCCACTAGTCGTTGGAGCAATCGCTTCCTGAAATCGAGTTGATTCTACCTCAATTGGTTCAGCGGAAGTTACCGAAATATGAATATGATCAGATTCTGTTCTTTCAGTAGAAACTGCTTCTTCGATTTCTGACAATATACCTTCGCTCATAATGGTTTCCAGAAGTTCATTGCCCTTCAGTTTTCCGACAGTCCTCTTGACGAGTCTGGCTCTCGATTTCCTTTTTATTAAAGGAGCATCATCTTCATCCGTCTCTTCATCTTTATCAGCAGTATCGTCTTCATCAATTGGGAGACCACCTAAAGATGAGGTGGCAGTTATTGAAACCCCTTTCTTCTTAGAAGTCTGAGACTTAATGCTCTTTTTAGAGACTGTCTCAGATTCATCACTCCGTTTCCTCTTCGAGATAGACACAAATATTGGAGGAAGAACTTCATTAGGGAAGTTTTGCTCTCGGGATAATTCATATAAAGGCTCAACTTCCGCAGTCTCATCCTCAGGTTCCGGAGTAAATTGTGACATAACAATCTTCTTCTTTGACCTCTTTGATGGAGCTGGGTCGTCTTCTGCGACAAAGGTCTTCAAATGGAAACTTGGCATGAAAGTGCTCGATGAAACATAGAAACGGGCATATGTATAGAGCATTTTCATCCTCGTCCTGGATAAAGGATTTGGCATAGAGAATTCAGCCTTTATATTTCTGGCCGTGAAATATCTCCATGCCCGAGCACCATCATTAAGTCCTCCACGAGCAGAGAGGCAAGTGGTGGCATTCCCAACATGAAGTTGGTCATATCCGAATTGTCGAGCAAATCGGCTCGGTAGATATGGTTCTAAGTACGTCATTTCTTCATGACGATATACCAGGTGAGATGGCCGAATTCGCTGCAACCATTGAAAAGCTACATCATCTAGCCTATGCCCTTTCTCTCCATCTATCATATTCAGAGGCATGCTCTCATAACCTGGTGGCGGAGGGGCACATTAAATTGACCAATGTGACGCTCGGTTCAAAACATTTTTGTATTCTGGAAGAGTATGAACTTTCCAGAAAGTTTCTCCAGCATACTTCTCTAAGAAGAGACTGCGGCTCCCTCCTGCTCCCGGAGGTATCAGACCGTCGTGATGAAGAAGAAGCCAACCATACAAATAAGTATATGGCATCTCTATTCTTGGGAAGGGATCAGTCATCTTCCTTTGATCAGACAACATAGTGGTTACAAAATTTCGAAGACCTACATTCAGCCTGCAAATCATTGCTGATAATAAATCTGTCTTGTAACCGTACAAGAGGCGTACTGCTGCAAAAATGATGCCTCTATGTATCCTATCCAAAGAGCTGGAGCCTGGAACAACAAATCTTCTTAGCCAGAGGGAGAGGAATCCAGCTAAATGACCTTTCTTCGACAAAAGTTTTCCACTTTGTCTAACATATGACCTGAAAGTGGTTCCAGCTTTGAATTCATACCAATCTTCATTGATTGTAAAATCTTTGCAATCATATTTCTCCAGCAGAATGGTGATTTCACTTTCAGAGAGGGGCTTGAAGGAATTAATCTGATACTTCCTTTTCTCATTTATCTTCTTCTCATCTTTTTCCCGATTCATGAATAGATAAGACATCCACTTCTGGATATGGCAGCCGGCTTCATCTTTATTATTTTTATAATAAAGAGTACATGTGCCGAAATGGCACATCATTTCTTCAAACAGATACACCATCTCCGGGTTCTTCTCCGATAGAAAATTTAGCTCTTCTGTTGTAGGCACATATTCTTCATATGGCAATGTGCCTGTGGGTAGATGCGAGATGTATTCCATCTCGTGAAGAGCAAAACCCATCTCCCCTTTGGAAGTCATAAAGGTTCCTGTCCGGTAATTATATCTCTCAACCAAGGCCAGGAATAAAGATGGATTGGGTTTGAAGCCGTAAGAAGAATTGACGATTGCGTCATAAAGATTTATCTGCTTCAAATCATTCTCATATTTATCCAGAACCCAGCGGACTAGAGTTCTCTACCTCATGTTCTCCTGATTCATTAAGCCTATCATTCTCGGTGTTGAGTCAGTGGGATAAAATGCCTTATCATTCGCCATGAATTCATTTATGAAGACAGGTGTCCTGAATGGTATCAATATAGACGAGTCTTCTGGTGGCACACATCCTGGCTTCAAACCACGAAACAAAGATACATGATTCTCTGGAGCACTATAAAATCCATCTTTCTTATAGATAATTCGTCTCGCCTTTGATTCTTGATTTTCTGTTAGATGCCATGACATTTTTCTCGGGTAACTAGCGTGCATGAATCGCATTATGGATAAACCCCTAGATACTTTCGGCCAGTACATGGGGTTCTTTGTATCACCTTCAAAATAGAAACAAACTTTCTCCCTGATTCCTTTGGGTTGTGATTTGTGTGCTATGGCGTCCCAAACAGAAAGGCCGGTTTCTTATGAAGTACCAAATCAAGACTCTGGAGTGGTTCACCATTTATCAGACAGAGCAGAGTTGTATGGTCTTGATTCGTCAATAAAACCAATCTAGCTTCAGGAGTATCAAATTGAGGAAACTTTATATGAGACAAGTCATGTTTGAATGAAAAGCTCATATATCCTTCATATTCAGCCTCTTCACTTCGAATATCCACTACAGAAAAGAAAAGAAAAAAATCAGATATGTTTTGTCACGCAGACTTCAGAAAAATCTATGTCTATAAGCCTTATGCGTGCTTAGCAGTATTCAAAGAAAATTTCATAAGTCACGCAGACTTTAGACAGATACGCTGCCAGAATTACGCAAAGATCAAAAAATACGCTGAGTGGTTTAATCATGCATGTGATTAATTCACGCAAAGTCTAGACAGATTAGAATGAAAGTCACGCATCATTGCCAGAATCACACTGAAGTGAAAATGACAAAAATACGCTGACAGATCAAGACTAATCTATCCAGAGGATGACTCTCAGAAGTCTGCGTGAATAATTCAACATTGACATCTCTGCCAACATATGAAAAATCACGCAGAGTCATGAGAGCCATGCTCATTTGCGTAAAACACAGAGCTTCGTAAACACGAAGATGTGAAGTATAGATGACCCTAAAGAGGGGGCATACTTTATTAAATATCTTTTGCCCTAAGAAGGGGGGATATATTTCGAACGTTCATTATCTTTGTTTTAAGAATCCTAAAGAAATTTCTATGTGGAGTTCGTCTTCATCAGTTCATATCCCCCATCATCAGCATGCTTACGTTGTATAGGGGGATGAGTGACTTCACGACGAGGAAGTCGTTCGGAGGTGGCACGCGAGGACGTTGCAGGGGCCTTGCCCTTAGCCTGAGCATCAATCTTGGGAGCCATTGCTGAAAAAGAAGAATGAGAAGACGGGGAAGACGACGAAGTTCTTCTGTGTGGGATTTCTCTCTCTAAAGCAAGTAAAGAAAAAAGAAAGTGGTGTATGGCCTTTTTATAGGCTCACAAAGAATTCCAAACGGCGAAGTCATCATTTGCCTCGAAAACAAGGTTTTTTATGGGATCCTAAACCGCACAGAATCCCAACAGCCCAATCATTTCGGAAAAAAATTCTCTCTGTATCATTTGAGCGTGACTAAATTCATTTTTTTGTTTCGATTTCAAAGTATTTGGAAACAATTTATCATTTTTCGAAAACTTTGAAGGGGGTTTTGTAGGCCTCAAAAATGAAGTCACGCTGAGTTGATATAATCTATCAGGAAAATGTCTAAAAGACACGCTGAGTTCTATCAGACCATTTCCTCAAATGTACGCAGAGTTTAGATGGTACTCAAAGACAGCTCATCATTTATCAGATTGTAATTATGATTGACAGCACGACAGTCAATAAACATCTCCTCGTATGCCACGTATGCACGGGATTCAAGAGATCTCAGCCGACTATGGCGTGATTTTTGAAATCTTCTTCAAACAAGATTCGGTCTTCATCAAGTTGGCATACCAAAAGGGCTTATCATCATTTAATGTGACTGACAAAGCAATCAATGTCAGAGATTTTGTGTCAGTCGAGACATGTCGAATCAAGACAGCTGGCCGTTCTGACTCAAGTCTGCGTGCATTTTGAACTTCAGTGTTCCTGTCTCAAGTCTGCGTGCATTTTGAACTTCAGTGTTCCTGTCTCAAGTCTGCGTGCATTTTGAACTACAGTGTTCCTGCCTCAAGTTTGCGTGTATTCTGAGCCTTCTGCCTCAAGTTTGCTTGTATTCTGAGCCTTCTGCCTCAAGTTTGCGTATATTTTGAGCTTAAGTCAGCGTGAATTATTCATCTCAACAGGGATTTCATCCTCAACCAGTTAGCAGATTATCATCTCAAATTATCAAATTGGAGTATGTGGCAGACATGCCACGGATCTCTCGTATGCGTGCCCCAGTAACTTGCACACGACTCATGCATGATTGCCATGTGTCCAACAGTTATGGGCCACGTCCAGTAACTGCTCATCAACCTTGCGTATGATTGAGTCCTGCGTGATTATCAACTATGCATAGGTTATGAAGACAATTATCTTTTTAGTTTTTTTTTGACTCTATAAATAGAGTTCTCTTCTCATTCATTGTACAGATATACAGACTATCTAAATTGCTGTCGAATTCTTGAGAGCTTTTCTTCTTCGCATCGTCCTAGGGATAAAGCGATCGTCTTCTAGATCGGATTCCTACAGTTGTATTTTTCCAGAATCAAAATAAATAAAGTGAATTTATTTATGGAAAACATTCACCCGACGGCAGACGGAGCAGAGCAGCGGACTTTTCTGCGGAGTTTCAGTCGAGGAGCAGGCGGTTCCACATCCTTTGATTACAGAGTTCATGTACGTCTTTCCGGAGGAGTTGCCAGGACTTCCACCGGACAGAGACGTTAAGTTCTTGATAGACTTGGTTTCCGACGCAGAACCGATTTCTCAGCATGTCTATCGAGTGAACAACAGTGAGTTTGTAGAATTGAAGAAGCAAGTGGATGAGCTGCAGGACAAGGGCTTCATCCGATCGAGTTCTTCACCTTGGGGTGCACCGGTACTCTTTGTACCCAAGAAGGATGGGTCGGTACGGATGTGTATCGACTACAGGGCACTCAACAACCTCACAATCAAGAACAGATACCCACTGCCGCAGATTGATGATCTCTTTGATCAGTTGAGCGGAGCTCGGGTTTTCTCGAAGATTGATTTGAGGTCAGGTTATCATCAGGTAAAGGTGAAGAAGGAGGATATCCTAAAGACCGCATTCAGGACGCGGTATGGTCAGTTTGAGTTCTTGGTTATGCCGTTTGGGCTGACCAACGCCCCGACGGTATTCATGAACTTGATGAACAAGGTATTCCACCAGTACTTGGACAAGTTCGTGGTGGTGTTCATCGATGATATCCTGGTGTACTCGAATACTGAGGAGGAGCATGAGGAGGACTTGAGAGTGGTTCTGGAGACACTCAGGAGGGAAAAGCTTTATGGCAAGCTCTCGAAGTATGAGTTCTTTCTGGACAGAGTTGACTTCTTGGGTCATGTGGTGACTGGAGATGGGACCTCAGTGGACCCAAAGAAGATCACGGCAGTTGAGACTTAGTCGGCACCGAGTTCAGTAGCATAGATTAGGAGCTTCTTGGGATTGGCAGGCTATTACAGGAGGTTCGTACAGGATTTTTCCCAGATTGCAGAGCCATTGACTAGGCTGTCCCGGAAGGATGCAGAGTTTGTTTGGTCAGAGGAGTGTCAGATCGCTTTTGATGAGTTGAAGAAGCGGCTGACGACAGCTCCGATTTTGACATTGCCATCAGGATCAGGAGGGTTCACTATCTACAGTGACGCCTCAGAGAAGGGTTTACGTTGTGTCTTGCAGCATCATTGGAAGGTGATTGCCTATGCTTCCAGGCAGTTACGTCGCGATGAGAAGAACTACCCTACCCACGACTTGGAGTTGGCAGCAGTGATATTTGCTTTAAAGTTGTTAAAATACTACTTATACGGAGAGTGGGTGGAGATCTCCACAGATCATAAGAGCTTGAAGTATGTGTTTACACAGAAGGAGCTCAACATGAGGCAGCGCAGGTGGTTGGAGTTGATGAAGGACTTCGACATTTCACTACAGTATCACCCAGGGAAGGCCAACGTGGTTGTCGATGCCTTGAGTAGGTATCCGACAGCCATGTGTTTGACTATGGATCGTCACTTGCTAGCAGATTTGGAGAGCCTAGGGATTGAGGTGATTGTGCCAGGAGTTCAGATGCAGATGTGTGGCCTTCAGATTTAGTCGGACTTGATGGAGAGGATCAAGTCGACACAGTTCGAGGATGTTGCTTTACGGTGTATCCGAGAGCAGGTTCGAGCAGGGCTGGTGGTGATGAGTTTACTCTTGCAGATGATGGCACTTTGAGGCACGGTTCCAGGCTGTGTGTGTCCCGTGGAGAGCTCAGGGAGCAGGTCATACAGGAGGCCCACCGATCTCAGTACTCTATACATCCTGGTGCCAACAAGATGTATAGGGACCTGAGAGAGCACGTCTGGTAGTATGGGATAAAGCGGGAGGTAGCTCGCTTCGTAACCAGATGTTTGCTCTGTCAGCAGGTCAAGGCAGAGAGGTATAGGCCAGGAGGGTTGTTGCAGCCATTGCCCATTCCAGAGTGGAAGTGGGAGCACATCACGATAGATTTTGTTTCTGGATTGCCGCATACACCAGGAGGGAAAGACGCAATTTGGGTCATCGTAGACAGGTTGACCAAATCGGCCCACTTTTTGCCATTTAAAGTTGGTACGTCTACTGAGAGGCTTACAGAGATGTACATGCGACAGATTGTCAGGATTCATGGAGTTTCGGTCAGCATTGTCTCGGATCGGGATAGTCGCTTTACTTTCCATTTCTAGCAGAGTCTGCAGACTAGCTTGGGCACTCAGCTGAAGTTTAGTACTGCATACCACCCTCAGACGGACGGACAGTCAGAGAGGACTATTTAGACGCTCGAGGACATGCTGCTGACGTGCGTCTAGGATTTCGGAGGATCTTGGGAGGATCACCTGCACTTGGTGGAGTTTCTTACAACAACAGTTTTTCGGCCAGCATTGAGATGTCACCCTTCGAGGCAATGTACGGGCGTAGATGTCGTACACCCTTATCTTGGGATGATATTGGAGTGCGAGCTTTATTGGGACCTTAGATGGTTGTTGACGCAGCCGAGAAGGTGAAGCTCATCAGGGACAGACTTCGTGTGGCGCATGACAGACATCGGCATTGGGCTGATAGCCACCGGAGGTCTTTGGAGTTTGAGGTACAGATTAGAGATAGGATTAGAAGTAGGTTGTTTGTTTGTGTTTGTTTGATCATGTTTGATTATTTTGTAACTTGAGACCTTATTTATGTTTAGGTTGGAGACATGGTTTTTCTGAGGATATCTCCGACTCGTTGTACCATACATTTTGGTGGTGGTAGAAAGCTTAGCCCGTGCTTCATCTGACCTTTCGTGATCAGCGAAAGAGTCGGTGACGTGGCATACATGCTAGACTTGCCACCTGCACTAGTGGGTGTCCATAACGTATTCCACGTATCACAGTTGAGACGGTATGTGGCTGATACTAGCCATGTACTCGACCATTCGGAGATTGAGGTGGGACCTACTCTCAGTTATCTAGAACAGCCAGTGGAGATTCTGGATCACCGAGAGAAGGTACTGAGAAACCAGGTGATACCCTTAGTTCGCGTCGCATGGAGGCATCATTCTCCAGGAGAGTCTACCTGGGAGTGGGAGGATGAGATGCGCGAGCGATACCCATATCTTTTTGGACCTTGAGGTATGATTGTCTATCCTTCTCATCAGTTTAGTTTCGTCTTTTAGTTTCGAGGATAAAATTCTTTTAAGAAGGGTAGATTTGTCACTACCACATTTTAGCTTGAGGGTATTTTGGTCATTTTGAGAATTTTGGATTTATTTTGAATTATTGGAGTGATGATTGTTATTTTGACCTTTCTAGTTGAGACTTTGGAGACTAACCTAGATGTTGACTCTAGCTATGGTGACTTGATTAGCATGGTGGGACCCTAATCTAACTTAAGTCAACCCAAGTTAAGTCATTTTGAATCAAGTTTCATATAGGAGAATAAATGATTAGGTTCATGGACTTTTGACTTATGGATTGATTTCCTTTATCATTGAAACTTGGCCCATGCCCATTAGTCATAACCCTAACCCTAATTTTCCCCCTTTATGGCCGGCCACATAGGGATCCCCCTATATAATCCCTCTTCCAAGTTCTTGCCTCCTTTGTATCAACACAACTTTTGGAAGAGAGAGGTATTTGTCCATCTTTCCCAATTCATAACTATTTTATTTTAATTCCTTTTTTACTCTAGTTTCTTGCATTAGAACCTAATCCCACTCTAGTTTCTGTTCATGGGAAGAAATCTCAGATTTGGTACAATTTGGAGCTTTTGGCTTGCAAGAAGAATTATCCTATTTGGAGCTTTTTCTTGTCATTGATACTCTATAGGTAAACACCTTAAACTATATTTTAATCCTGATTTCTTTGCATAATAGCCTAGATCTAGGTGTCCCCTAGTTGTGGTGTGTGATTGCTGAAGTTTTGCATCAATTTTGTGTCCGTATCGGACACATATCATTTCCTAGTTGTAAGTGTTTGTGTAAATGCCACAACAGGATTTATTTTGATAATTTTGAAATGTTTTTGAATGAACTTGAAGCCCTACATGTTTATATCAAGATCCCCTTGACTGAGTCGACCCCTGTGTCATTTTCGTGTCAAAATCCGACACGGACACGCGACACGAGCAGTGTGCTCGATGCCCTGCTGCTCGAGGTGTCGTGCACACTGTACACGACACTATTGGACATGAAATTTCTTGGACACACGGAGCACATGTCTGACATGACACCCAAGAAATTTCATGCAACATGGTTTCGTATCGAGGGAGAAATCGTGTGTGCACGTGTTTCACACTTCACAATGCACGCGTGTCTCGTCCTTCTGATACGGGCTTCGTGTCCCTTATGGACACGGAGTAGTGACGTGTCAGGGACACGAACGTGTTGCCCTATGTTGGGCAAACACGGGGACACAAGCATGTGTCGTGATTCGACTCATGTCGTGTACATGAACCCATGGCACGCATGCACCACACTGTCAGTACATTGTTTCAGTGTTCGTGTGTTATATTGTCTTGGACACGTTCGTGTCCAGTTTTTTGGACACCAAATCACTTGTAGGACACATTCACTTATGACACATCATTTACCAACCAATTATTTGGGTTATTAACTGTATTTTGAATTCGAAATCGGGTTTCCCCAAATTTTCTGATACTATGATTCAGTGTATTGATTTTTCTGAGAATTAATTTGTGTTTAACTGATTTTGAATGATTAATTTACAATGTTTGATCCTATTCTAGGTCTGAGTTTAATTTTGCATATTTGGATTCATGTTAGCTAGGTGTTTGGGCTTTCGAAATTGCATTGGACTGTCTAACCTGGAAACTGCAAACTGATCTACTAATTTCTATATAACACACACACACATGTACTCAAAACTGAGAACCTATAACTGAGAACACACACACACACACATATATGTACACTAATATGAGAATACCCTACAATGTCCAGCTACTTACCCACACACCCTGTCCACTGTTTATACACTACTGCTAACACCCTATGTCACACACACACACACACACACACACACACACACACACATTTACACTAAACCTGACACCCTATATCTATGTTACACACACATGTACACAGGGACCTGGAAAGACCCTATATGTTCAGATGCTACACACACACACACACACACATTGAGACACTCACTCACACATTGACACATACATACACACATGTACACATAAAATTGAGAACACCCCCTCTTTACTGCCACACACACACACACTCTACTGAAAACTGATACCTATACACACCCATGTCACATTGGACTGTCACACAAAATCTGGAAACACACACCATATAGCTACTGCTACCTATGTACACACACACATGTCACTCTATTCCTCTCTCTCTCTCTCTTTATTTATGTATATATATAATATCTTTAACCTTGCTAGATAAATATGTAATATATATGTATATTTCCTATATGAAATTGGTATATGTAAATGTGGTGAATATATGCTAGTGTGTATGCCAATGTAGATTGGTATATAGGTATATAGCCCTATGTGACTTTCCCTATATATAAGCCTATGTATTCATATGTGTATATGGGAATGTATACACATGAGATTATGTGTTGATAGCTTGTATAGCATTGTGATGGTATGTGAATGCTAGGATAGACATGGTTAGGCTTAGTGAGACTTGTCTGGGTTAGGATTTGACCTAGTTGACCTAGTTTGACTAGTGTAGTTGACTAGAGTTGACCAAAGGTTGACTTTAGCCTAGATTGACCCAAACATCATGTAGAATGCATTATAGTAGTCTATTTTACCATTTTGGATATGTTGTGACTTGTGCTGTTCTAAATAGGAGCCAGACACCTCTCCTCAGACAGTATTTCACTTCAGTTACTCAGGATATCAGGCGAGTACATTCTCTGACCATTTCATACTTGCTAGGACTATATTCTTGCTCTAGATTACTTTACTTGATACTGTCACGATGGAAATACGGATTAGTACTATATAGATCTTTTCATACGATGTTATCCCCCTCGGGAGCATCAGATACATCATGTCTTGTGCGTTTCACTTTCATCATGTATTCCTGTGCTTTTACCATTCATGCGCACTCTCGTGATTCATGTACTCTCATGTTCATGGAGCTCCCATGTTTATATTCATGTGCACCCATTTATGGGCCCCCATGTGAAATCATGTACAATAACATAACTTGAAAGGATCCTTGTGTATTGATTGGAGATGGGAGAGTAGAAATAGTTATGTGAATATTTCCAAAGTAGTGTAGCCATGTACAACCTCTCATGTTTATTATCAAGCCGTTCACATGTCTATCTTGTACTCTAAATCACTAGTTCACTGTAGCTCTTTACTTATAGTAGATATTTCTATTACAGTCTTATCTCTATTTCATGTCCTTTCTTTCAGCGTTTCATGTATTTTACTCTATTGCTTGTTTTATATTCCTGTCATGATATGAACTGCGTGAGATGTACTGTGCTCGCTCCCGTCCTGACTGGACCTGTTAAAAATATTACAGATGACATTGAGGAGTTCTGTCCCACATACTATGGAGCAGGCCTAGATGACACATGTGAGCTGGACTCCCAGGAGGACCCAGCACTTGCAGAGGACATTACCCAGTAGTCTAGGCTAGTTAGCTAGACCAGTATCTTACTTATTATCTTGTCTTGTTTGGATATACTTGTATTTGTTGGGGATTTTGTTATTCTGGATATATTGTGGAGTTGTCATCTTAGACACTTAGATTCTCTCTTTTATCTTGTATTTTATTGTGGATTCAGATCTTATCTTGCTTATCGTTCTTTCTACCTTAGCTGTGATTGAGTTGTACATTTCTATATTGTCCTCCATTCGGAGCGTATACATTGTACATGTACCTTATAATTATTAGATGTATGTGACCTAGGACAGCGTTCTACCGCTGACACTGCGGCGTAGGCTGGACGTAACCACTTCTCGTGCCCCTACACTGGGTGCGGGTCGTGACAGCCGCCAACTAAACCGTTGTCTTAGACCGAGCCAGCACAAATGTTTGATTGTGCTGTAGGACACTCTCCATACCTCGCCTAAAAGCGTTGTAAATAGTATCGATGATTAGGCTGGCGTAATAATCATTATCGACCTTGGCCATTGGAGTCATCGGAGGCACCACGGTGGAAGGCCCTAGAACAAGAGCAGAAGCAACAGCAACAACAGTCACTACAGGACTAAGTGTTGTTGTCGGGGCAGAAGTAGTCTTAGCCGAGACAGAGGCCATCAATGGAACAGCAACACTAGCCCCAGATGTCGTTTGATTCAGCTCTTGCACCACAGTTTCAGAGGTAGTCCCGTGAGTGGCCCCCATGGAACATATGTCGGGTCGACACCCCCTAGAGTGGAAGGCACTCCCACCTCAGGGCCGACCTCTACTTCCCCGGCCGGTAAAGGAGGCTCAACCACCTCGACAAAAACTTTCTCTGTCGCACTCGGCTCTTCGAAACTTCTGGGACTGACTTATCAACCTGGTTTCCAATGGCTTCTTCAGCCAACTCTTCCACGGATTCCTGGACAAACTCATGGGTCTGCTCCTTAGTTACTTCCTTGGCAGATTCGTCAACCAATCCTTCAATGGCCTCTGAGGCCTCTTCAACGGCCTTCTCGACCGACTCTTCAATAGCCTCCTTGGCTGGTTTATGGACCTGATCCCCGGCATCTTCCCGGGTTGACTCATCAGCCTGATCTTCAATGGTCTTCTCAGTCACTTTATGGGAGGGAGGTTCTGTAGAAGTATCCTGGGCCATACTTTTCGTGTTTCCAACTGCTTTGTCCGTCTCAGCTATGGATTCTTCGGCCGTGTCTTCAACCACCGAAGGACCGACCCCCGGTATCACGACGGGTTCATTTGTCGTCACCCCCATAGGGGCCCCTTTTTGACACGCCGCCAACAGATCCGAGAAATCCTTATGTTCATAGTCGAAAGAGGCAATTGGAGCAAGTAGAGGCATCTCTTCCGACTCGACAGTCTCGACAGCATTAGTCAATGGAACTTCTTCCGAAGCAGCAGCCTTCTTAGCCTCTGCAGTAGCGGACACCTCCACAGTCGAGTGGCCCTCAGCAAGGGCAGCTCTTTCTATCCTCACCGAGGAAGGGCCTTCAGATGGCGTAGGGGTTTCAACTCTAACCATCGTACGCATTGGTGCCCGAGGTGGCACCCTAACTGCAGGTGCCTCGGGAAGATTTCTGAGGACTTTGAATTCACAGTCAGTCATATCCTTCCTCGACCGCCTTAGTTTCTTATTCGGCTGCATGGACAAAAAAGCGGAAGTTAAGCAGGAATTATGAAACGAACAAACTAAAAGAACATATATACCTATGAAGAGGATCCAACATGCAGAGTTTCTTCCGCTCCGTAGGTGCCGGGGATCGTTGTTCCGATTCAGTTTTCTTATGAGCGATCCGCTTAACCCTTTTTAGGGTGAAGAACATACCTCCGTAAAAGATTGGTGTTTCAAGGGCACGACTACAAGCACTTCTTCTTCTCGAGAAGCACTGGATCCCTACGAGGTCATGCCCTATAAAGGTATATAACCCCGATAACGCTTTAGGACGGCCTTTGTGGCCTTCATCTTCGTCCCTACGATAAAACTGCTCCCGGTTGTAGCCCGGAGAAAAGTTGTTCATCGAGTAGTAAAATTTCACGACAGAGTATAGAATATAGGTCTCAGGACGGACCACGGGGATCGTAAAGCTCGCCCCGGTACACCCGACATTATAATAATACCATGCACGCGTGCCATCGAGCAAAGTCCCTTCGTAGCTCAAGCATGGACTTGGGTTATCCATCATCATTTGACTGTAGCCGAATTGACGGGCAAGTCGACTCGACAGACACGGTTCCAGGAACACCTTATTCTTGTTTCTATACACCAAATGTGATGGACGGATAGTCTGCAGCCAACGAAAGGCTCCACACGTCAGGAAACACCCCTTCTCGCCCTTGTCTTCTAGCTCATCTCCCTCCTGAAAACCTGAGTAAGGAGGTGGAATCCTGAAGAAGTCAAAACTATTCAGATTCCCAGTGCCCATCTGCAAATAGAAACACCATGATGAAGCCACTTCATCCGGTGATAGATGCGTATAGAGGCATCCCCGTCATCATGACCTTCCGCTGTAGCCGGGTCCATCAAACCCGGGCGGTACAAAGCTAACCAAGCCATTAAGTAATGATACGGAAGCTCGACCCAAGGAAATTTGTCGTCCCCCCCACCATACTCTATGATCCTCTTGGAAAGCTCCCGCAAGCCTCACAGGGTGTTGCAAACCATGGCAGAAAGCAGGGCCAACTTGTGTCCAAATACTGTCTTTACGACAGGCATAATGAGGTTCCTACTCATAGCCCTACGGACCCAGAACCGCCAGGCACTACGGCCATGCATAACCATATCATCAAGAAAGCAGCCAGTGTCGCCTTCGGGGGCAGAGCAGTCAGATTTCTGCAAAAATAATTATAGACCATAGAGGTTGGTTTCCTATCGGCATCTACTGAAGGGCTCGTCTCCCTAGCGCTGTCTATTAGTTTTTCAACTTCAGTAACAGAATACTCCTTACGAGTAGAAAAGTGGACATGCTTCAGCTTTGATGTTCTGTGCAGATGTACTCCCTCCAACCAGAAGTATGAGGATGAGTCCCCGGAGCATTTTGGCACGTGCACGTCTGGTGATGACAGAGTAACTCATTATACACCTCCATCATTTCAGGCAGTTGAGCTTCCAACCCTATAAACTCCTCTTTGCAAGGAGTATACTCTTCATAAGGCAATTCACCCCAAAGCAGTCTCGAGATCACGTGTATCTCATGAAGAGCCAGTCCCAACTCTCCTCCGGGAGTATAAAATGTCATGGTGTGGTGATTGTACAACTCCAGCAGCGCCAGGAACAAGTTGTAATTGATCTCCATTCCGCAGCATGGTACAGACCAATCTTCTTCAGCTCTTTTTCATACTTGCCCAGTATCCATAGGGTCAAGTTACGCCACTTGGGATCAGGATGAATCCATCCTTCAACTCGAAAAGCTCCTTTGGAATATGAGGTTTCTGCCTCAAGAAGCCGGTTGGCAAAGATAGAAGCCCCATACAGGTGAATGGATGGGGTAAAGTCATTGAACAGGTGGCCGGGGCGCAATACCCCAAAAGTATACGACGGACCATCATGAACGTACGTAAAGGAGTCTCTCTTTCTAGAAGGGAAGTCCGACTTAAAGTATCCTGTCAACATGCCTCTCTAAGAAGGGGTCAAGTCCCATTCCATGCAGCGTCTTTCAGCGAAGCAAAAGAAGACCGAAAGCATGAGGTGTCCATCGGTCGCTGGGACATACAAACTGAGGTCATAGTTACCGAAGTACCACTCAATCTTGAGCTTCAGGAGCCCCTTTTCTTTCAACATCAGCTTGTCACCAAAAAGGAATTGGGGCTTCAATATCTCACCTCTAGCATCACCTTCAACTGACAGTCTGTCACGATCCATCATACATCGGAAATATGCATAGTGCTGGAGATTTATCATAGTCAATCGTCATTCTGGTTGACCTCGGGCAATCTTCTCCTTGGTCGGGTTCACTACCTCCTCATCAAAATTAACGCCTAGTGCACAGACCTATGAGTCAAAGAAGATCTCGTCGAATTGGGGGATGGTCACAGAAACTGCGCATAAAATCAAATTAAAGTCAGAAGAATATACTAAATATTTTTTGTAAAAAGAGCAAGATGCACAGGCACTGTTAATAACCATGCGCATCAGAAAGCTAAACTTTTGTGCATGCACTATTAGTAGCCCTGTACATCAGAAAGATAAACCTTCGCGCAGGCACTATTTTTAGTAGCTCTGTGCATCAGCAAGCCAACCTCTGTGCATGTATTATGTTAGTGACCTTGCGCATCGACAAGCAAGCATCAACACAGACACTATTCATTGATTCTGTACATTGGCTAAAGCGTCAGCGTATCTTCCATATGCTACTTCGAAAAGTAGCGTCCATGCGCATCAGCGAAGAAAGCGTCAGCGCATCGTCCAGACGCTACTTTAAAAAGTAGCGCACATGCACATCAGCGAATAAAGCGTCAGCGCATCTTCCAGATGCTACTTCGAAAAGTAACGTATATGCGCATCAGCAAATAGGACATCG
Source organism: Iris pallida (assembly GCA_029216955.1). Classification (NCBI taxonomy): domain Eukaryota; kingdom Viridiplantae; phylum Streptophyta; class Magnoliopsida; order Asparagales; family Iridaceae; genus Iris; species Iris pallida. Next base: position 25,611 of record JANAVB010012650.1, on the reverse strand, counting down.
ATGAAGTATTGCTCAAAAAGCACATTTATGCATCGATGCCCATTTCTGGCCATCTCTGGCACTAAGACCTACTCGTGACAGCCTTTCGCACATCTTCATACGCACAAGCATCGATGATCGGAGCTTCTTTAACGATGTTAGCTTCGTCCATCGGCTTCTTCCCTTTGGCCCTGCTAGTACTCGCTGCACTGGCCTTCGGAACTTTGGGGACTCTCGTTTTGGGGGCCATGGAAAAAAATTCGAGTTTTGGCTCAGGGAAGAAGAAGAGCTCTCTTTGGAAAAGTTTGGAAGATATGACAGAGTAAAAGTCTTTTTCTCTCTCTCAAGACTCCTACTTATAGGGTAAATCCACATGTCAGTGGACAAAGCCAAGAGATGCTTTGGATTTGAAAAAATGTTTCGAATTGTGTGCAAAGATGGAACAAAATCATTTTTGATCTCTTTCTAAAAATGTGGAGTCATTATCATTTAAATGAAATGATGGCTCAAAGCATTAATAACTGACGGTTACTAAGCTCGCATAATGATTATGACATCCTATCAGTAGCGTGCTGAGCACTCGCTGTGCCACGTGTTAGTTTCATGCTTCTTTTCAAAGTGTTCCAAACTTTATCCAAAGTTTGAAAACTTTGAAGAGGGTCTTGTAGAAGCATGAAAAAATACAGCGTCTATAAAAGCGCAGGCAAAACAAAAAGTCACTACACACATAAAGCACACATGCATGAAGAGGAAGTCTTTATTTATTTAATCATGATTACACGAGTCTATTACAGATTCTTCATGATTACATAAAGTTATCTACTCAACATATAAAAGTGCAGCACTTGAACTGCGCAACATACAAAAGCGCAGGACATAAAAGCGCAGCAAACAAAGACGTCAGAGCGAATCACTTCATTGTCAGAGAGAATTGCTTCCTCCTCTCAGCACAGGCACGTCATATGATGGTATGCGGCTCTTCCAGCATAACGAAGGATGAGCACATCAAACTCCTAAACCCAGTATTCATTATTAATGACACTTGGCGGTGTTTTGAACCTTAGCTCAGTTAGTACACATGGACCACTCTTCTCATGCACAACAATGTTCTTCTCGAAGACTGCTTCATCAAGCTTGCTACTTCTGTGAACAAAGAGTTCTTCAATCCTAGCCCCTGACTGGCATAAGTTTAGCCAAGCTCGCTAAGGAGAAGACTCATCCAGAAGCAACATGTTTCTAACAGAATAAAGGGTGCACAAATGAGTTGGACCCTTAACATGCCCCAATTTATAGGCAGAGTGTGGTCCGACCCACATGCAAAGTGGCAGTAAATCAAAAGCCCCAAATTTATTGGATGAACCTAGAGCCCCACTAAGTCTTTAGTTATTATTGCTCAAAAAGTGGCAGCAGTTAAGAAGGCTTCTGACTCAATAAATGCCCCAAAAGCGCAGCGCCTTAGAGACACGAAAGCGCAGTGCTCTAGAGCCCCACAAAGGGCAGGGTCACAGAGTCCCAAAAGCGCAGCGCTCTGAACGAAGCACTTATTTGGGGCCATCACTTCGTCATTAATGGCACAATGACAAAACTGTCAGCAGACTATTTTCAATTGACAGCTATCAAAAATATCAGTTGTCAAACCATCTGATATCAGGAAACGTATGTCAAATGTCAGTCAAAACCAACTTCAAAAAAGTGTAGCCTTTATAGGCTCCAGAACCGCAGCCTCTTTAGGCTCCAGAACCGCATCCTTTATAGGATCTAGAAGCTCAGTCTCGCGGATGCTCAGGAAGCGCACTCTTCGACGCACAGTTCTATTCACAGCCTGGCACTTCCAAAAGATGCCATATGGCCAGCTAGGCAACCATATCTCTTCAGATACAATCAAATCTAGTTTGTTCAAACTGCATCTCTTCAGATACAAATCAAATCCAGTTTGTTCAAACTACATCTCTTCATATACAGTCAGATCGATTCTTCTTAAACAAAATGAGATCCTTGAGCAGTGTGCATACGACACATGTTATTGACCAGGATTTCGGCAACAAAAGAATCCTAATAATTGTCACGTGTCAGCTCATTAATAGCCCTAACAGTGTAGTTACAACAGATTCTCCATAAATCTCGTGCGTGCAGCGCTCCTGGGCGGCAAACACCCCTGCGCACATCATATACACTACAAGAAAAATGGCTTTTCTTGACAGTTTTTTCCCATCAAGAAAGGGATATCTTAACGGTTGCGGATTTGTCAAGTAGGCCAGAGTCAAGAAAAGCCTCCCCTTTTCTTGACAGTCTCTGGCAGGGCTTTTCTTGACGGTTTTTGGCCGTCATATGAAATAGTTTTTTTAACCATTTTTAGCCGTCAAGATAGCAGTTTGGAGAAACCGTCAATGTAGGTGAAAACTTCTCTCGACTCCAGCCTAGATGAATGTTATTAGTCGTCAAGAAACCGTAAATAAAATCCCTTTTGCAGTAGGATAAGAGTTAATTGTTGACGTTTTGTAACCGTCAAGAGAGGCTAAATTTTATATAGCTAAAATTTTATTTATAATTATATACTATAAATTAAACACACACATAATATCAATAATCCAGAAGATATCAAATAACTATAATATTCAATTTTTATATTAATAAACTGTATTGTTCATACACCACAAACTTCCAACACATCCAACCACAAACATTCAACACACGTCCAACCACAAATATATCCAACTAAGGTATGTATTTTTAGTACATCTTAAACATCAAAAACCCTATATTTATATAAGTAAAACCAGAATATGTAGCGAATCCGCAGCACCTCCCTCCCATATTCACAGCACCTTTATTTTCTATGTAGTTCCTGAGAGAACAAGAGAAATATATTTAATCATTTGTGTACATGTTTGTATAAACCGATAACAACTGAGAATAAAATGAAATGACCACAAGGCCTACAAGTCAACACATTAAACAAAATGAATGAAGAAATTCTGCCACTTATATTCACAGGTACAATCTTATATCTTGATGTCCTTGAAACAAAAGGACAACATCATGGATAATATTGTGAACCTCACTCTTTAATAGATCACATATCCAAAAGGAAAATTTTACCATTCATAGAAACTATGCAGATAAATACAGAAATTCAACATCCTACATTATCCGCCAAACTCCTTTTAGATTTATGATAGTTTTGATAAAGATACGACATAGGGGTGTGCATCGGTCGGTGGTCAACCTATTTGGTCCCAACCGAAGTCGAACCGAAGTTAATCGGTTTGAAAATAAACAAAATCGAACCAAACCAACCAAATGGTCGGTTCAGTTTTAAAACCGACCGGCTTGGTTCGATTTGGATCGGTTCGACTTGGTCGGTTTTGATCACATAAAAATGGACTGTATGTTTTTTCTTTTGTGAAATCTCAGTCAACTTCCACTTTGCAACAGTAAATACAATTCAGCAGCTTTAATTCAAGTTGCGCTTTGCAGGTGGAGAAAAATGTCAATTATACATAAAAAAAATCATATACATTCAACTAAAAGCCCCTTTCATGTGCACATGAGCAATTAGAAAAGAATATGAGCCGCAAGCACTCCTCTTTGAGACTAGAGAGAGAGAGAGCTCTTTCAACTTTAACTTGATAAATAGTTGTGATGTGAATAAATGAACTAAACCAGTATAATACAACCCAATGAAACCATACCCAACCTGCCAACCCTAATTATTTAACGAGGATTTGGTTCGGTTCGGTTCAGTTTAGACAGTTTTTGGCATAACCAAACGGTGAACCGAACCGAACAGGTCGGTGTTGAAAAAATTGAAGTCGAACCAAACCAACCGAACTTCGGTTCGGTTTAAAACCAATCGATTCGATTTGACTTGGTTCGATTTGGTCGATTTGACTTAATTGTGCACAGCCCTAAATTACGACATATGGCACCTAGTAGAACATCCTGCCAAGATTCCATACGATAAAGATGCAAATAATTTGGCTTTGACTATTGTATGCAACAAGAAGGAAGTAAACTACCATTCCAAAGATAAAGCACAGAGTACAAGACAACAAGAAAAAAAGAAGAAAGAAAATTAATTAGTAAGATATCTCTTTCCATATCCACTATAAAACAAAATGAGAAGGGTCATACCGGTCTTCCAATGACCATGGATTTTGCAGCCTTCATCCTTCCCTGCAATAAGTACATCATGTAAATTCCCTGCTCGAAAGAACCATGAACCATTAATTATCATTCAATAAGCAATTAAATGATAAATATCATGCATCCCAAAATTCATACAAACTAATTATGTGAAGCTGAGATTATGTAAGGATGAAGAATGATACACTTTTATGCAATGAAGTTCAAGGGAAACTGCAATGCATCAAGGAAAACTTTAGTGGCAACGGGTTTTACATGGTATCGAAGCAATACTAAGTTTAAAGCCCACTGAAAAATATTTTAAGCGAATTCTATAAAACAAATTGAAATTTTTTGGACATCATTCAGTTGTCCAATCAACTACTGATAACATTCACAACTTACATTCAACAATTTGCAACTTTGTATCGGTCATTTTGATACAAGAACAGAAACATTTTTCCAGCATTGTAAACACTAGCCTACTCATTATTTTCCTAGCATTATAAGCCCACATTCAAGCATAAATCCAAACTTCACTAGAACTAATATTTCATCCAACAACAAGAACAAAAATAATTGTCCAAACTTCAACCAGATTGCCCAAAGTTCTATTGGCAAGAAGAAAGCTATACTTCACTAGTAGCCTAAATGACTCTAACAAGCACATAATATTTTAGCAAGAAGAACAGAAATAATCGTCCAATATCAAAAAATGATTCCAATAGGCAAGAAGAAAACTATAATATTTCCTCCAGCAACACGAACACAAATTATCATCCAACAACAAGAACAAAAATAAGAATGGAACTTCTAACAGAATTAATAGTAAAAATTAGGAGCTAACAACAATAAAAAAAAGATAATTCAATACATGTAATATTCACATAAGAAGATTATAAATTTATCAAACTTTGGTTATGATTCTATTTTATTTAGGACTAGTTGTTCTTTGTTTTTTTTTCGGTTAACTCTTTCTAATTCTTTTTACTGGTTTGAAAGTGTTGAACAAAACTAAGACAATATATCATGATGAGATATTAACAATTTAAGGATAAAAGCGCAAAAAAAGGTACTAAAACAAGGAAAAGAAGATCATTATATATTGCTTTTGGCTCCTTTTTTCCTGCCCCACTTGTTTAAATTTTGGTTTCGAAGAATCTTTCAATTGTTCTAATGGAAGAAGTTTCAAAGGGTTCAAATGAACCAAAGATATAAGAGAAAAATAAAATAAAATTGATTAATATACTTTGAGAGAGGCATGGAACACTTGTGCCTTCTATGTTCTCTGTTTTATAATCTTATGAATGTGATCTCCATTTTGTGGTGGCGGTGGTGTGGACTTCTTTTCTTCAGAAAAGCAACAACAATTTTAAAGTATCAAAAACTTTAAAAAAAAAATCAAAAGATCCTAATAGAACTTAGAATGTAATACGAAGTTCATTGGTGACACAAAAATGTAAAATAGAATTGAACAACTTCACTTTGGCCCGTTATGCTACCTCTCATATACTTCATAGATGATTAAGAAGTTCACAATTGAAAGTGAGAATGAAATTTTCAGAGCCTATTCTGTATTATACATTAGGAAAACAAAGGTAACATTGATCACACAGCATATTAACTAAATAGTAGGAATAGTAATAGTACATATTAACTAATTTCACTTTGGCCCATGTTGATTCCTATATTAATTCTATATATATTTATGTTCATTTATCAGATCATATTAAATAACTTTCGTTGCATCTCAAAAAAAAGTTTAATTATATATATATATATATATATATATATATATATATATATATATATATATATATTTCAGAGCATATTCTATAGGAAAATGATATTTTGCTCCACAGTCAGTGAGAGAGCAGGACACGTGGCCGAATTCCGTTTCTCTCCCCTTATTTGATTGGACCTGCCATGGGAATCTCTGCTAATGGGACGGTGATACGTGGCATGTGGTCACAACCTGCAGTGGGGCAAAATGGCAGCGTCCAATTCTATATCGGGGGCGGACTTCGAACCCCATGGAGAGTTAACTTTGAAAATAATCCTAATACAGGATTGTGTCTTTTTTTGCAAAAAATTGGACACTTCAGTGATTTAATCTGAATGGTAGAAAAAGACATCTGTAATTTTGGAAACATTTGGGAATATTAATCCCTTAGTATTACTCTATGGATATTGAAGATAAATATGTATCACTTAGTAAAAAAAAAAACTCTAGAAAAGAAAAAGTATGACTCTTTAACTTTTCTTTTTCTTCCTATCAAACATTGAAAGAAAGGGGAACTTCAAACATAAGGTTACCTTCTGTAGTACTCAAAACAACTTTAGGTGTCCCCTCGGCCTCAGGATTAAGCTCTGAATTATGAAGAATATGATTTCATCAGCTTCGCCAAAAAAAGAAACTATTCCGCAGTACCACAACACATAAGTGTTCATTTTGGTTCTCTTTGTAGTTTCCTTTTACTCCGAACACCAAAATAATATACTTAAAAAAATTAAGGAAAAAAAACAGAGTAAAGCTGACTTTCCTTAGAAGTCAACAAAACCTTGGAACATTCCTTAGCATTAATCTTTGTATATGTAGCAACGAACAACTACTCAGTTCATCTATTTCCTCTACTTTCAAACATATGTAAGCAAAAAAATCATAGTTACCATCCTCAGGACTCGGCAGGACCTGTGTCGTGTCCCCATGGTTGATCTCTGGGTACAAGAGAAAATACTCAATGAGCTTCATCAGAAACTACATGGAAACCATCACAAGAACATGAACTTAAAAGACTTGAAGATTAATAACATGCAAGCATACCTTCCTTGGACGTCATTAGGAGGAAACTTTGGTGCGAGCCAAATTGCTGACAGCGGTGATGCTCCGTCCGCACCTCCGTTCGCCCAGCACGAGTCGTGCCGCTTATTTTCAACCACTCCGGCTACTACCATCGAACTGGGCGTGATGATCCTCCCGATGCTCCCCTCCGATGGATCTAGGGTTAGGGTTTGGGGACGAGATTAGGTGGATTTGGGGATTAGGGTTTTGGGTCTATACAAGAAGAAAGGGGGAGGAAGAGGAAGAAGAGGAGAATGGAGATGTAGAGGAGGAAGAGGAGAAGGGAGATGTAGATTTGAGCTCTCTTTCACCATCGGCTGGTGGATGAGAGAGATGGAGAAATAGAGAGGAGAGGAAAGGATCCGGAAATAAATAAAATAGGACAGAATAACATACGTCAATATATATCTACAACAAAAAAATTCAAAAATATTACCAAAATGGCAGCTGAAAAAATTGTGCCAATTTTTAGGCATATATCAGTTGACAGTTATTACCGAACCGTCACTAAATAAAATAATGTTTCTTGATGGATCCTCTAAAACCGTTAACTATTATGCTGTAAGATCGCTAAATTAACATAAAATAATGCATTTTTGACATGAGGCTAAAACCGTCAAGATAATCCATTTCTTTCACGGTTTTTCACGACCGTCGAGAAATAAACCGTCAAGAAACGTTATTTTTTTTTGTAGTGATATGTACCCGCCTATAAATAGAAGAAGTCCTCCTTCATTCAGGGTCTTCGACGGCTTCTTGATTGGCAAACCCAAATCACCACTCACAGGTATTCAGAGAGTCAGAGCAAGTTCGTCTCGTCGTCAGATCGTCAACGGAGTAAAGGAACCACTACAGTATTCGATCTCCATCGTCACACTTTCCAAGAATCAAAATTGTACTTAGATCTCATGTTTAGAAATCTCTTGTACTCTCTCGTTTGTAATACAAAAGTTCTTTAACTTTTTGTTTATGACAAACAGCCATTACGTAACAGGACAAACTATCCATGTTATATCCAGGGTCAACCTCCTTAGGGTTCTCATTACCAAACCAAGTGCACTCAATTCTTGCCTTACTACTTGGGCAATATTGTTATCTCCATATATATGGTTTATGTACCCCCAGAAAGCAATTAAAGGTCAAGATTTAGCTGATTTTCTAGTTGCACACCCGATAGCAGAAATTTCTAAATTCTATGATGAAATTTCGGATAAAGTATTGGAGTCTAATACAACAACGAAAGAATCTGTTTGGAGAATGTTCTTCGACAGAGCATCAAGAACTGGTCCCAAAGACAACATCATAGCTGGAGTGGGGGTACTATTGATATCCCCTGATAATCTGGTCATCCATCGTGCCTATTCTCTTATGGGGCCTTGTTCCAATAATGTTGTAGAGTATAATGCTCCACTTGTTGGACTCCAGTTGGATAAATAGCTGGGGTAGATTATCTGGAAGCTTACGGTGACTCCAAGTTGATAGTCAATTTCGAGGAGAATATGAGGTTCGTCATGAAGATCTTATTCCATATTATCAAACAACTCTCAGAATAGCTGCTACTTTCTTTAGGTTCTTCTTTGAATATGTACCTCGGTTAGAAAATACAGAAGCAGATGCTCTAGCAGGTCTGGGAGCATCACTGGCTACCCCAGTCAACACCCAGAAGTCGATCACAGTAATTGCTCGAGTATTATTTTGTACTAAGAATAATCCGAATATTCATCAAAGTTATTCAGCAACAGCGAACGTTGATTTTAAAGATTGGAGATTCCCATTTATAGAATATATTGTTTATGGAATTCTTTTCAATGATCCAAAGCAGGCTATTTCAATAAAGAAATGTTCTCTCCGCTTCTTTTATGATGCAGCTACCAAAATATTGTATCGAAGATCATATGACGGGCTCCTTCTATGATGTTTATCCAAGGAAGAAGCTAAATAGGCCCTTCGGGAAGCTCATGACGGTACTTTTGGTGCTCATCAACCTGGTCCGAAATTACAGGATCGACTAAGGCGTTTGGGCTATTATTGGCCCATGATGGTGGCTGATGCCATAGATTATGCATGAAAATGCAAGGCTTGTCAAATTTATGCAGACTTCATACATCAACCTTCATAATTTCTGCATCCGACGGCCGCGTCGTGGCCCTTTGAAGATGGGGAATGGATATCATTGGACCTATCAGTCCTCCTTCCTCTAGGGGACATCGATTTATCATAGTGATAACTGATTATTTTTCAGATGGGCAAAAGCTATACCACTTGTTGAAGTGAAAACTTCTAATGTCATTAGTTTTATCAAATATCTTGTTATCCACCGTTTTGGACTATCTCATAGGATTGTCCATGACAATGGCCCCTATTTGTGAGTAATAATTTTATCAGTTTTGTGAGAGAAACCAAATCTAGAATGTAGCCTCTACAACCTACATTCCTGCAGCTAATGGTTTGGCCGAAGCTTTCAACAAAACTATTATTAAGTTACTCAAAAGTTTGTTTCATCTAATAAATGTAATTGGAATAAGAAACTTGACGAATGTCTTTGGGCGTACCGCACCACAGTACGGACTTCGATCGGTACAATGACATTTTCTTTGGTCTATGGAAGCAAAATAGTTCTTTCTCTAGAGATTCAAATCCCTCCTCTCTGAATCGCTTTATCTAATAAGTTAACAACTGAATACAATGACCGCCTACAGTTACAAGAGTTAGAAGCACTCGATGAGAAATAATTCATGGCTCAACAACGGATTGAGTTATATCAAGCCCGCATCTCCAAAGCTTTCAATAAGAAGGTAAATGAGAGAGTTTTTCAAGTCGACGACCTAGTTCTTTTAGTTAGAAAGTCTATGGTGATGACACATAAAAGCAAAGGAAAATTTGTAGCTAAATGGGAATGACCTTTTGTTGTCGAATCAGTGTATTCGAATGGAGCATACAGGCTAGCAAAGCCTAATGGAGATTTACTGATGATGCCTATTAACGGCAAATTCTTAAAAAAAGTATTATGTCTAAATTACAATAGACATTGCCTTGTATTCCCCAGCAAGTCTTGTATAGTGTTTTACATTTTTTTTCTGGAATAAGAAATATCCTATACTTCGAACCATTATTTTTATCGCAGCAGTTCTAGATAATTTATAAATAATGAGTCCTCACAAATTCTCCAGCGGAATCACCCTCAATTCGTACGAAACTTTCTTGTAAGAATTTTTTTTTTTAGACAATCTCTCCAATTTATAAGCCGCCATTAAAGCCATGTCGCTTTAAAGACATCTTATTTCAATTCTCCAGCTGGAATCGAAATAATCTATTTGTCAAAAGAATACACATGTCCATATTACTTCTGAATTATTCTACGACACCTACCCTCTATAGAGATTCATAAATTTGCCAAGTCCATATTACCTCTGAGCAAATTTACTCTGAAGAATGTTCATGTCCATATTACCTCTGAAATATTCCATATTAGAACTCTATAAATTTGACAAGTCCATATTACCTCTAAGCAAATTTATCTAGGAACGACTATCAAGTCCATATTACCTCTGATATAGTTTCGGATCATATTCTATTACTTGCATGTAGTCGAGTGCACCATAAGTAATGGGTCCACTAAAACCTACTTGTCACGTCCATAATACCTCTGATAAAATGTTTTACTCTATTATCTATGCCTAATCTAGTATGCCAAGGATAATAGGCCCACTTCAAATATCTATCATGTCCATATTACCTCTGATAGTGATCAGTTTTTACATCTATTATCTACGCTCAGATTGAGTATGTTACAAATAATAGGTCCACACAAAAATAATATTTTTCTATGTCTATATTACCTCTAGAGAAATATCAGATGTCAAATATCTCCAACAAAATAGACAGTGGTCTTCATTTTCAAAATTAAATGAAGAAACAAGATATTTCCATCATCAACAAACAAAAGAGAGGAAAAAATAATTACAAAACTTTCTTCGTATGTTGTCTTCAAATAGTGTGCATAACTCTCAAAAGTTATATGTATATAATTTTAGATACAACCTAGATAACGAGTCCACATATCAAAGACAGGTCATTAAATTGATCTTCTTCTAGAAAACTCCATGTGGCCATTTCCCTTCAAGTCATGGGAGGCACATAAGGAGACTATTTTTCTGTCAAAACTAAGCTTATGAGTCCGATATCACTATCAAGACTATTGAATGACAGTTGAATGTTTTATGCGTCAAGTTATTAGCTGCCTTTTATTTGCCAGAATTAATCTTATGCGGCACTTTCAAAATCTGTCCTAAAATCAGATCAATAGATTACTCACAACAGCTTGGGAACAAGAAGTTTTCATTAGCAAAGATAGAGGGTTTACAAAATATTGCCAAGGGAAGAGCCAAGAGAACCCTAGAATAATAATTAAAAAAAGAAAATAAATGGTAAAACCCTAATCTGTTAGGAAGAACAGTTAAAATCACTGACACAATATGCGAGGTCTTGGAGCGTTTGGACACCGAAGTGTGAAACAGTCAACGAAAAGCTCCACCCCCTACACCTTCTTTCTTCTGGATTCAGGGGAAGAGAATCAAAGTCGGTTGATGCGCTCAATGGTTTGGCAATGTCGCTCAAGGAGAGGCCCATCACATCTAAGATCTCCTTCGCCATAGATAGCTTCGTCTTCGCCAGCTTTCTCTTCCTCGAATTGAGAGGAGGTACTGAAGTTGGGCCCATAACAGTTGGTGGAAGTAGTGACGTGACTACAATGAAGCCTACGACAGGCAGCTGCAGAGGAACAACTCATTTTGGTTCATGAGAGTGCTTGCCGAAGAAGTTTTCTTTGAGGCCATTGGAGAAACAGTGCAAGAACAGTGGTTCTCTACTGCTATTATAGAGGAATCAGGTGACCCTTCGTTCGCCTTGAATTAAATGCTTCGAAAAGTGGAAGTGGCCTAGAGAAATGCAAACGGCAATTTAATGATAACGAATGAACCTATTTAATGGGAAGATGAGTTATTATGAAAAGCCCAGCTTTCGAAGAGTCACCTATAGTCCTCTCACCATCAAGAGTTATATGGCTGACGCATAAACAAAACATAGATTTTTGCATATCAAGTCGCATGATCCATATACTGATATTTCAGGCAGTCTTAAAGGAATTCTGAGAATAAAACAAAGATATTTGACACATAAGCAGTATGCGCCTTAAAGATAAAAATCTATATGCTTCATTGAAGAACCAAACACGTGATGTTTGAAGACAATGATAGTCAAATTCCTATGCGACGGAAATTGTCACGACCCGGTCCCCAAATACTTGGGTCGAATCGGATCATGCCCAGCCTGCACCGTTGATGAGACGGCGGCAGTAAGCTGTAATCCATATGCAGGTGATCAACAACATTTGAAACTAAGTTTGCCACAACATTTATTTAAACGATAATTTAAAACTTGTTCTGTTACAAAAGATCCATAAACTGAAAATAACAAAGAAACAACAAAACTCTCAATACAAAAGTAGCATCTAAGGAGACGCCACAACATCCTCCTCAGATGAAGTACCACGGGTACAAATCAGGATCATAGTAGCTATTGATCAGCATCCAGGTCATCAGTAGTACCTACGGTTATCCAGTCAGGAAAGGAGCAAAGTACAATTTATGCTAATCTTGACAATTAATTTAACAATAAAATCATGCACTTTTAAACAGTTTGAAAATGAACAGTTTTTGAAATAATACAGTACAGTGATGTGAATAGGAATGAATATGACCGGATTGGGTTACAGTAGTATCCTAACGATACGGTATGGCTTGTCCCCGTGTGACGAGGGGAAAGCTAATACAGTCCGTTATCCTAATTTGGATTTGGTCATATTCACTACTCTACTCCCCCAGTCCCCAACAGTACAGTCAATACTCCCGAAGGAGTTCGTGTTTGAACAGTGGTTTAAAATTGCAGTGAAGTGATTATTAAATAATTGTAATCAACATAAATGTACTTGCCTTAAACTTCTCAAGTTGGACGAGATTGGTACTTCGAAATTTGAACAGTCACACTCTTCCTTGAAATCCTACATTCCGGGAATTTGTCTCAGAAACCACAACTCTAGAATTATCTAGTTACAATCTCTAAATTTTTGTCTCCTAGTCAATTTTAGTCTTGTATTAACCAACACAATCAAAAACACGTTTTTTAGTGCGTTACAATTAAGGAAATCTAAATTTATATTTTATTTCGGAAAACTTGTTTTATCAATTTATTGGGAAAAATTAGTATTTTTTAAAATATTTTTCTTTTCTTTAAATGAGAAAATCGTGAATTTCTAACTAATAATTAATCTACGCATTCACAATCCCAGAAAATCCACAACTGATTCCTAATTATTACAAATTTACAAAAATAGATAAATGAGCTTATGCTCTTACATTTCCATGAATTAAAATAAGAGAAAGAAAATGTTAGTCTTGTAAATTTACCTACAAAATTACATAATATAATAACTAATAATTTCTAATAAAATAGTATGAGTCTCAAACTGGTCCAATCTTCACTTACAGCTACTCTGCCTCAACGTCCGGACAGACCGGTGCGTTTGCATTTCACTGGGGCCCATTGACCGATAAGGTCGTCGCCCAAATCCAAAAATAATATTCTTTTCCGAAATTCATTTTAAAATTATATAATCAAATTTTATAGAAATTTTGGCAGCATTCCCTATTTTCGGGATAACCCAAAACTGGGAAACGTGCCGATTTTTCCTGTAAAATAATCCCAAACCAGGGAAACTCAAATTCCAACCAGAATAATAATAATAACCATAAAAATATAATATCGAACCCGAAACATCTACAGTAATTCTTCTGAGATTCGGAAAACCAACTGAACTCAGAGAACCAACAGAAACTTAACCAAAGAATCCTTCCAAAAACTCACAGAACATTTCCGAACCAAATTCGAAAATCCGAAAGATCAATCACAGAACCCAAAAATCACAGAACATCGATCCGAATTTTCCGAATCCAGAAACGTAACAGAAAACCAAACTTTCCGAAGGATAACCGAAAATCCGAATTCCCAAAGGAATCGGGGGACCAGTTTTTCATCACAGACTAATAGAGAAACTATGGGACTATCAGAGTTACGAAATCGACGGAATCCGAAGTGATGCCTCGGACTCGGCACTTTCAACCTCGCGAACAGTAGGAAACCACAGATCTGAGTCGGGGACACTGACCGAGTGGAGCAGAGTCGCTCGGAACCGCCAAGAACAGCAGCATCGCTGCAGAAAAAAGGGGTTCTGGCTAGGACGGAGGTACGCCGGGTCTGGGTCACGCCGAGCTCGGCAGGAGCCGACACGAGGCTGGTCAGCGCAGGAGGGGGCGGGCCAGGGGTCGGACGCCGACCGGAGGATGGCCGACAGGGTCGGGGCGCGCCGGGACGCTGGGCGGAGTCGGGCGTGGCCGGGGAGGTCGCCGCGCGGTGTGGGGCGCTGTCGGGGCAGCGCTGAAGGGCTGGAGGCCGGCCGGTGGCGTCAGGTCGGAGGAGGCTGGCGGGTCGCGGGAAAAGGGAGCTAGGGCACGGTTTTTGGTGGAGAAAAAGTGAGGGGAAGATAATGGTGGTGAAGGGGTTTTATATAGGGTGGATGGGCAGTTTGGGAAGGAGAGGGGTCGCGGAAGTTACGAACGGGAAGGGTCAGCTGCCGTTCGGGAGAGGAATGGTCAGCTCTCCAGAAGATAATGAGAGAGAAAGAGTGTGTTAAAGAGATGAGTGAAAGTTATCTAATAAATGTTTTATTTATACAATTGTTTTCTTTTCCTAATTTAATAAATATCATATCTAAAGATTTCTAAAACCAAATTTTTCTTGGATTCGAACCAGGGTTCGGGATCGGGATGGGTTCGGATCTCAGGTCTAGACAAACAAAAGTCCAAGAATTATTTTTTTTTGAAAAATAATAATTTTTAATCTAACTATAACACAATATTAATTAATTAGAAAATTACAGGTTTTGACAAAAATCTAAAATTTCCAAAAGTAATAATTTTCTAAAAATGCATTTCTTAAATTAACAATTAATAATTAATCAAAATAATTAAATAATTAACTAAAAGTTACAGGTTTCACAACCTTCTCTCCTTAGAAAATTTCGTCCTCAAAATTAAAGGATAGGGTTAGGAAAATACCTCAGGTTTCAAACAAGTACGGGTATCTCTTCCGCATCTCATCCTCTCGCTCCCAGGTAGACTCGCCTGGGGAATCATGCCTCCACATTACTCGAACTATCGGAGTCACCGAGATCCTGGTCTTCTTCTCGCCTCGGTCTAAAATCGACACTGGCTTCTCAGGCATAGTGAGGCTCGGTCCAATCTCCAGCTCTGAATGGTCTAAGATGTGATTCTCATCAGGGACGTAGCCTCTGAGCTGTGAGACGTGAAAAATGTTGTGCACGCCCTCAAGATTAGCTGGTAGAGCTAACCTATACGCCACTTCTCCAATCCGGCTCAGAACTCCAAATGGTCCAATGTACCTGGGACTCAGCTTCCAGCTCTGCCAAATCTGATTGTACCTCTGGTAGGAAAATCTTCACAAAGACTTTATCTCCTTCTTCAAACTGCAGTGGTCGACGACTGCTATCTGCCCAATGCTTCTGGCTGTCCTGGACAATTTGAGCTTGTCTGATTATCTTCACCTTCTCTGCTGCGTCGGTCACCATCTCTGGGCCCAGCAGTACTCTTTCTCCTACGTCGTCCCATGCCAATGGTGTACGGCAACGACGTCCATATAGAGCCTCAAATGGGGTCATACCAATGCTGGCTTGGTAGCTGTTATTATAAGAAAACTCTACCAAGTACAATGGTCTTCCCACGACCCTCCGAACTCCAAGACACACGATCTCAGCATATCCTCCAGTGTCTGAATCGTCCTCTCTGATTGACCATCTGTCTGGGGGTGATAGACAGTGCTGAACTTCAACTGTGTCCCCAAGCTGTCATGCAAACTTTTCCAAAAGTGAGAGGTAAAACGAGTGTCTCGGTCAGATACAATGCTTACCGGTACTCCATGAATCCGATAGATGTGTCGCATGTATAGTGCCGCCAACTTCTCGGTAGATAAACCAACCTTGAAGGGAATAAAGTGAGCTGACTTGGTTAGTCGGTCCACTATAACCCAGATGGCATCCTTCCCTCCTTGAGAACGAGGCAAACCTGACACGAAATCCATTGTGATGTGCTCCCACTTCCACTCCGAAATGTCCAGCAGTTGTAGAAGTCCTGCGGTCTCTGTCTACTGGCCTTCACTTGCTGACAGATCAAACATCTCGCCACGAATCTGGACACATCTTTCTTCATTCCATACCACCAAACAATAGTGCGCATATCCCGATACATCTTATTAGCTCCAGGATATAGAATACTGCGACTGGTGTGCTTCCTTCATCAGTTCGTTCTTCAGTTCGCCAGATGGTACATAAAGCCTTGTACCATTCTTCAAAGCTCCATCGCTGGCGATTGAGAAACCCTCAAGTGTTCCCGCCAACACTTGATCTCTCAGTTTGCAAAGTGCCTCGTCTTGAAACTGAGTCTCCTTGATCTTGTCCATCAGATACGAGCTCACTTGCAACTTCATCAGTACTGAATCAGCATCCAGCTCCATCCTTCTATCTCCAGGCAATATGATCTCTAATCCAAGCTTCTCGATGTCCTCTAGCAGATGCCGCTCCTTGGTCAAGAACATCGCCACTGGGTATCGACTAAGTGCATCAGCGACCACATTAGCCTTACCCGGTGGTATTGCAAGTCGATGTCAAAGTCCTTCATTAGCTCCAGCCATCTTTTTGCCTCATGTTCAACTCTTTCTGAGTGAAAACATACTTCAGACTTTTGTGATCTGTGTATATCTCCACTCTCTCTCCATACAGATAGTGCTTCCATAGCTTCAACGCAAAGATAACTGCCGCCAGCTCCAGGTCATGTGTGGGATAATTCTTCTCATGGTTCCGTAATTGCCTAGATGCGTAAGCAATCACTTTCCCATTCTGTTGAAGAACACATCCCAGTCCTTTTCCAGAGGCATCACTGTAGATTGTGAAACCACCGGATCCTGCGGGTAGCGCAAGGACTGGTGCAGTGGTAAGCCTCTTCTTCAGCTCCTCGAATACAGCCTGGCAATCTTTCGTCCAGATGAACTCTTCATTCTTCCGAGTCAGCTTCGTCATCGGCTCGGCAATTCTAGCAAAGTCCTTCACGAACTTCCGGTAGTAGCCAGCCAAGCCCAAGAAACTTCTGATGTCAGCAACTGAGCTTGGGGTAGACCACTTCTCCACAACAGCTATCTTCTTAGGATCCACCGAAATTCCTTCTCCTGTGACAACATGGCCAAGAAAATCCACCTTGTCTAGAAAGAATTCACATTTGGATAGCTTACCATATAACTTCTCTTTCCTCAAAGTTCCCAGAACTTTCCTGAGATGCTCCTCATGCTCCTCTTCAGTCTTCGAATAGATCAAAATGTCATCAATGAAGACAACAACAAATTGATCTAAGTATTCATAGAAAACCTTGTTCATAAGGTTCATGAATACAGCCGGAGCATTTGTTAGTCCAAACGGCATGACCAAGAATTCAAACTGCCCATACTTGGTGTTGAATGCCGTTTTAGGAATATCTTCCTTCCTGACCTTGATCTGATGATAGCCAGATCTGAGGTCTATCTTGGAAAACACCTTGGCTCCGCTCAATTGATCAAATAAATCATCGATCCGGGGCAGCGGATACTTATTCTTGATGATGATATTATTCAGCGCCCGGTAGTCGATGCACATCCTCACAGTTTCGTCCTTCTTGGGCACAAACAAGACAGGTGCTCCCCAGGGTGAAGCTCCGTCTCGAATGAATCCCAGAGCCTTCAGTTCATTGATCTGGTCCTTCATCTCCTTGGCCTCCTTCGGGTTGACTCTGTAGCATCCCTTAGAAATAGGGGAAGAGCCAGGAACTAGGTCAATGGTGAATTCTATGTCCCGATCTGGGGTAGCCCAGGCAGACTATCAGGGAAAACATCCATGAATTCCGCTATGATAGGGTGCGGAGGTCCGGACTCTTCAGTGATAGAGGTATAGCTAACACATTCCATTTCCTTCGGAGTTCGAGAGATTTCAAACTCCGGTTCTCCAGGTGGGCTGAAGACTACACATCCTCGATGACAGTCTATCAGCGCATGCTGCTTACTCAACCAGTCCATCCCTAGGACTACATCATAGTTAGGTAAGGGCATGACAAGCAAAGGTGCTATAAAGTTATGGCCAGCTATGGTGATAGGGCATTCACAGATCTCAGTAATAGGTAGGGGTCCTCCTCCAGTCATAACCCTACAGATCTTCTTGCTAAAGCCAGTAACTATATGGTGTGCAGATATGAATTTGGTGGCTATGAAACTATGTGATGCTCCCGAATCAAATAAAGCTAAGGCAGGGTAGGAATGCACATAGATAGAACCTGATATGACATCCGCTACAGGTTTCTGAGCTGGCTCTGGTTCCTCTACTGTCAGGGCAAAAGCTCGCCCCGTCTTCTGTTGATGTTGCCCAAACTGTTGTTGTTGAGTGGGCAGAGGTCCTTTCTGTGGAGTTGCTCCAGTCCGGTTAGTCGACAAAGGGCAGTCCCTTACTTGATGGGTGGAAGACCCACAGACTAGGCAGTGCCCTAGCCTTCCTGCAGATGTTTGCCAGATGTCCCGGCCTCTTGCAAAAGTCGCAGACGAGATCTGCCTCTGAGGCGCCTTGTCATTGTTCCTCGCCTGCTAGTAGGGAGGACGGTTGTTGTTGTTGCTGTTGTTATTGTTGTTGTTAGGCTTCTTTTGATTACCATGGAAGTTGTTAGTTCCAGGATAATCTCTCTTCGAGGGCAGGTTGGCTCTTCTCTATGTCTTGAGCTCGCTCCAGGATATTTTCATAAGTCTTAGCACCGCCTGAGATCATAGGGTGCGGATTTCTTCTCTTAGTCCATATCTGAACCTTTCAGCACGATCGTCAGGGTCAGCCACCAGGTTCTTGGCAAATCGCTGAGCTGGCCGAATTCAGCAGCATACTCTCCCACAGTCATGTTGCCCTGCTTCAGGTTCTGGAATTCGCTCCTCCCGCAACTCTGAAGTTGGAAAGAACTTCCTCTGGAATAACCTCTTGAAGGTGTCCCAGTCAATCTGCCTATCCTGGAGTCGGGGTTCATTCCGATACCAGGTGCTCGCTACATTTTGCAGTTGGAGTCCCACTGCTTCAGCCTTGAGGTCTTCTGGAAGTCGAGCGACGCTCAGGAGACGCTCCATACTGTCGAGCCATTCGTTAGCATAGACGATTCCCTCGGTTCCCTTGAAGGGTCGAGGGTTTTGCTTCTTGAAACTCTCAATATCGCCCACCTTGGCAATATGATTCCCATTAATTAAATGGCCTTATTATTACATAAATTAATCCTTAAATTTATGTTTACCTTGGCAGGCCTTGGTTCCTGTTGAACTGCTTTTCCTCTTTCCAGTGCAGCCATTGCCACGCTATGGGCATTCTCCATGCCTTCTCTCATAATGGCCGTCTGCTCGCGATGAGCTTCAGCTTGAGTTCTCTGGGCTTCTAGCACTCCTCTTAGCAGACCTATGAGGTCAGGGGTCCACAGGTACCGGTGGGGCAGCTGGAGTGGGCGAAACCACGGGGGGCTGCATCTCTGTCCGAGAAGATGATGGATCCGTCGTTGTATTATGGGGACGGTCGGCCAGCTGCCGAGGTGTAGGATCCGGACTTGATTGGGGAGGTGGGGTATGATAGGGTGAAGATACCCCATCGCCAGCAGGATTGGTATTGTCAGTGGCCATTCTCTGGAAGGTTTAGGATAAAACATAAGCAAGGTAGCCTACCCGTCTATAATCAAGCAAAATATTTAACCATATATATCGGTCCTATGCTGTGGCAATTTGATGTTCTAGTGTTCTAACTGTTTCCTAGGTTTTCCTAAGTTGTTGATTGATCGACCTGCATGGGCCACCACTAAAAACATGTCACGACCCGGTCCCCAAATACTTGGGTCGAATCGGATCATGCCCAGCCTGCACCGTTGATGAGACGGCGGCAGTAAGCTGTAATCCATATGTAGGTGATCAACAACATTTGAAACTAAATTTGCCACAACATTTATTTAAACGATAATTTAAAACTTGTTCTGTTACAAAAGATACATAAACTGAAAATAACAAAGAAACAACAAAACTCTCAATACAAAAGTAGTCTATGGAGACGCCACAACATCCTCCTCAGATGGAAGTACCGCCGGGTACTAATCAGGATCATAGTAGCTATTGATCAGCATCTCCAGGTCATCAGTAGTACCTACGGTTATCCAGTCAGGAAAGGAGCAAAGTACAATTTATGCTAATCTTGACAATTAATTTAACAATAAAATTATGCATTTTTAAACAGTTTGAAAATGAACAGTTTTTGAAATAATACAGTACAGTGATGTGAATAGATAATGAATATGACCGGATTGGGTTACAGTAGTATCCTAACGATACGGTATGGCTTGTCCCCGTGTGACAAGGGGAAAGCTAATACAGTCAGTTATCCTAATTTTGGATTTGGTCATATTCACTACTCTCCCCCAGTCCCCAACAGTACAGTCAATACTCCCGAAGGAGTTCGTGTTTGAACAGTGGTTTAAAATTGCAGTAAAGTGATTATTAAATAATTGTAATCAACATAAATGTACTTGCCTTAAATTTCTCAAGTTGGACGAGATTGGTACTTCAGAATTTGAACAGTCACACTCTTCCTTGAAATCCTACATTCCGAGAATTTGTCTCAGAAACCACAACTCTAGAATTATCTAGTTACAATCTCTAAATTTTGTCTCCTAATCAATTTTAGTCTTGTATTAACCAACACAATCAAAAAACGTTTTTCTAGTGCGTTACAATTAAGGAAATCTAAATTTATATTTTATTTCGGAAAACTTGTTTTTATCAATTTATTGGGAAAAATTAGTATTTTTATAAAATATTTTTCTTTTCTTTAAATGAGAAAATCGTGAATTTCTAACTAATAATTAATATACGCATTCACAATCCCAGAAAATCCACAACTGATTCCTAATTATTACAAATTTACAAAAATAGATAAATGAGCTTATGCTCTTACATTTCCATGAATTAAAATAAGAGAAAGAAAATGTTAGTCTTGTAAATTTACCTACAAAATTACATAATAATAATAACTAATAATTTCTAATAAAATAGTATGAGTCTCAGAACTGGTCCAATCTTCACTTACAGCTACTCTGCCTCAACGTCCGGACAGACCGGTGCGTTTGCATTTCACTGGGGCCCATTGACCGATAAGGTCGTCGCCCAAATAAATCCAAAAATAATATTCTTTTCCGAAATTCATTTTAAAATTATATAATCAAATTTTATAGAAATTTCGGCAGCATTCCCTATTTTCAGGATAACCCAAAACTGGAAAATGCGCCGATTTTTCCTGCAAAATAATCCCAAACCAGGGAAACTCAAATTCCAACCAGAATAAAATAATAACCAGAAAATATAATATCGAACCCGAAACATCTACAGTAATTCTTCTGAGATTCGAAAACCAACTGAACTCAGAGAACCAACAAAAACTTAACCAAAGAATCCTTCCAAAAACTCACAGAACATTTCCGAACCAAATTCGAAAAATCCGAAAGATCAATCACAGAACCCAAAAATCACAGAACATCGATCCGAATTTTCCGAATCCAGAAACGTAACAGAAAACCAAACTTTCCGAAGGATAACCGAAAATCCGAATTCCCGAAGGAATCGGGGGACCAGTTTTTCATCACAGACTAATAGAGAAACTATAGGACTATCAGAAGTTATCGAAATCGACGGAATCCGAAGTGATGCCTCGGACTTGGCACTTTCAGCACTCGCGAACAGTAGGAAACCACAGATCTGAGTCGGGCACACTGACCGAGTGGAGCAGAGCGCTCGGAACCGCCAAGAACAGCAGTCGCGCGAGAAAAAGGGGCGCTGGCTAGGACGGAGGGTACGCCGGGTCTGGGTCACGCCGAGCTCGGCAGGAGGCCGAGACGAGGCTGGTCAGCGCAGGAGGGGCGCGGGCCAGGGGTCAAACGCCGACCGGAGGATGGCCGACAGGGTCGGGGCGCGCCGGGACGCGGGCGGTGTCGGGCGTGGCCGGGGAGGTCGCCGTGCGGTGTGGGGCAATGTCGGGGCAGCACTGAAGGGCTGGAGGCCGGCCGGTGGCGTCAGGTCGGAGGGAGGCTGGCGGGTCGGCGGAAAAAGGGAGCTAGGGCACGGTTTTTGGTGGAGAGAAAAGTGATGGGGAAGATAATGGTGGTGAAGGGGTTTTATATAGGGTGGATGGGCAGTTTGGGAAGGAGAGGGGTCGCCGGAAGTTACGAACGGGAAGGGTCAGCTGCCGTTCGGGAGAGGAATGGTCAGCTCTCCAGAAGATAAGAGAGAAAGAGTGTGTTAAAGAGATGAGTGAAAGTTATCTAATAAATGTTTTATTTATACAATTGTTTTCTTTTCCTAATTTAATAAATATCATATCTAAAGATTTCTAAAACCAAATTTTTCTTGGATTCGAACCAGGGTTCGGGATCGGGATGGGTTCGGATCTCAGGTCTAGACAAACAAAAGTCCAGGAATTTATATTTTTTTTGAAAAATAATAATTTTTAATCTAACTATAACACAATATTAATTAATTAGAAAATTACAGGTTTTGACAAAAATCTAAAATTTCCAAAAGTAATAATTTTCTAAAAATGAATTTCTTAAATTAACAATTAATAATTAATCAAAATAATTAAATAATTAACTAAAAGTTACAGGTTTCACAGAAATCCTCAGGGACATTTTCTATTCAAAATAGTTATGAGCCAGTTTGACTTGAAGGGTTTTATACTGCAGTCCAGTGGTCTCAAAAGTTACTCAGAAATCTGATAGAATTTCAAGAAAACTGATTGTACAGCTATGCGTTACAGTAATAAGAGGCACATGCGTCTGAGTAACTTGCAAGTTCTAGTCATGACGGATTCTATAATACTACAGTCTTTTGAGGCTATGTTTCTTCCAGATTTATGTAGCTGGAATCTCCTTATATATTTATGAAGTTTCATCTTCTTAAAGTTCTATGATATTGGATAATGTTACAAATTGTACAGTAGTTTATCTTTGCAAATTTATGCGTCACTTCTTGAACAAGATAGATAGTGTCATCATGAAGACAAGAACTTGTGCAGCAAGATTGAGATTACATTGAAAGACAAAATAAATTTTTATTGTAAGTTAAAACCATGATTACATATGGTGGAGATTTATTACATTCTAGATTTTCATTCTAAATGCGTGGTTACGTCTGATGGAGAACTATTACATTCTGGGTCTTCTCTATTAGGTCCTGCACTAGTGTGAGTCATGATACATGAAAAGTGTTGCACTAGAGGATAATGTTAAGAGGGTAGGCACTCCCGCGGATTAGGTACTCTGAACCTTGCATTCTCACGGATGTGCCAAACCTGGGCCACATTTAGTGCATTTACCAGCATGGGCTCCCCTCTATGTCTTTGGCAGTGTTCCTTGGCGGGAGAATACAAATTGGGCATATATAAATCATGTTTCTCGTCACCAACTACCAACACTGTCCATCATCGACAGTGTTTTGATTAGGATTCAAATCTAATCTCATCACGGATGTTGCGGCAGTGAAACTAGCCAGTTGCAAGCCTCGTCAGATTGGTGCAGACAACTAGCTGGGTCGAAGGACAGCAAAAGTCCTCTACGTAATGTGCTAAATCATGTCAAATAAGACATGTTATGATGTCCTTCCAAGCTCCATCCGAGCTCCAGTCATCTAAGGAGCATCCTGAAAATATGACAGGTCAAAGGAGTTAGGCGCATGAAATTGTTTCAACACAAAAAGTCCATAAAGACTTGTATTATTGTAAAGAAAAAAGTACAACAAGAATCTTGAACAAGAATTCTGAGTAAAATAGAATCTGGGGATTGGGGCGATGGAGATTAAGTCTACTTCGACTTCTTTACTCCATTGACGATCTGATGCAAAAGTTGATGAAGCTTGTCTGTTAATAAACTCTTGACAGTAAGAGGGTAATCTATCACTGAAAGCTCTTCTCTCTCTCTCTCTCTCTCTTCTCTCTCTCTCTCTGAAAGTTCTTAAAAAAGATGTAGCATATATAGCCTCTCTGTGTGTGCCTGTGCGAGGAAGACATTGTCCTCTATTTATAGCTTTTCTTTACTAGAACAGCTATGCACGTATGTGCAGAAAATACACTGTCTTCTGCCTCAGAGATGTATGAAACTGGGTAGGCACATGAGCCTTAAGGGTTAGTGGAGAGTGAACGTGTTCGAGAATCACGTATAGCTCGTCATGTATTTTGAGACGTGCTGCACGAAACATTGCCATGTCTGCACATGATCTGTTTACTGTGGATTAGTTATGCGTCAAATAACTTTAGACGCATAGTATTTGACTGCTTAATACAAATAATATATCTTCAAAGAATAACTACATGTCAAATAATCACTTCAACACATAGTTTTTAATTGCATACTACAACAACTATCCTTGAAATAGTCGCATGAGACTGCTCTTTTTACAACTGTTGAAGTGTAATGATGATGGTTAGGTAATCACTGACATCTTCTTCGTAGTCTGACCACTGCACACTGCCCGAGGTTCGTCTTTTCATATAAAAGACAAAAACACGTCATGGGTCAAGTGGACCATGCATCTCTTTGACTCGTCTTCGACTATGCGTCTTTTTCAGTCAACATTCAAGAGCCTATAGTGCTTTCATGGAATGCTTCAACTTTGAAGCTTTTTACATTTGGGTACATGAAATCTATGCGTCCCTTCTTGTATTTTTATGCTTCTATAAGGCCCCTTCAAAGTTTTTAAAAATTGAACAAGTTTTGAAATACTTTGAACAAGAAGCATGAGAGGGAGTTTTGTCACATAAAGCTTTAGACGCATAAGATCACTTGCCATGATGTTACTACTTTGACTTTATCTCTTGAAATATGAACTATCTTCGAAATTCGTGATGACCGTTTCTAACAATCACTTAGATCTAGGCTAAGTCAATTGTCTTTCGCGATTTCAGGAACAGAAATCACGCGACAGTTAATGCTGGATTGATCTTTTCACTAAGAATCAAGCCGCATGACACGTTGCCGCATAGTGGATATATATATATAATATATATATAATATATATATATCTATATATATATATTATATATTATCGTTGGAATCAAGTTCTTCAGGGAGCAAACTTGTTTGTATGAATCTCTGAGTCTCGACTACAACTTCAGGATTAAACAGAGAGCGGATCTCCTGGGAGATCTTGCATGAATCTATGTTCGTGGCCCCTGTTCTACCATCTTTGATCTGTCTCTCGAGACTAACACTAACAATCGCTATCGTCAAGCTCGATCCGCGATTCGACGGTCAGAAGTGGTGCGCGGCCATGGCAGGAGCCGACGAGGCGACTACTCCGAGGGGGCGTCGAAGGACCCAGACCTCCGTGGAGGCGGCTCGCGTCGGATGATGCTCAGTTCTGGCAGGTCCAACTGAGAACTGCACGGCCTGGAAGGACGTATGCCCCAGAGT
>JANAVB010012649.1:0-15361 GCA_029216955.1 Iris pallida | reverse complement strand
AAGGCTCAAAATGAGAACTATATACCAACCAAACCCTGTACCAATGGATTGTTCTTCATTTGCTGCTTTTGCCATTACACATTACAAGGAACATCATTTAGACCCCATTTGGTACAATGTAATGTAATGTAATCGTAATGTAATCAAATGTAAAAAAAATATATTTTTTCATTGATTACATTGCGATTGCGATTACATTACAGTACAGTACCAAACGAGGCCTTAGTTTCTTCTTTCCTCTTTCATATGGATAAGAGGCAAAACATGTCCGTGAGGGTACTACAAAGACAACAATCCCATTATTCACAGGCAATCTTTGTGCCGAAGCTGGTAAGGCAGATAGCAAACGCCTGGAAGGCCGAGAGAGGCTGCCGGTAATCCATGGTGAACACATCATCACCGACCTTCCCGAACTGGAGCAGCACCGCCTCTTCGTCCCCGACACCACCGGGTTGGCTGGGATCTGTCGTCGCTACCAGCTGGAAATTCTTTACGGAGGCCACTGTCACCCTTCCATGGAAGTTCAAGCACCAGCATTGCAGATGCTCGTGCCATCGAGGAGCTTTGTTCTTTAGGACGACGCACGACTCTCCTGGATTGCCCCCAGCCTTCGACTCGCATGAATCTTCCTCGGTGGCTTCGGGTGTCCGAGGGCATTGCAGACTGCAATGCATCCTTCTTGGCCCCCTTGTCTTGAGAAGGTTAAACTTGTAGGAGACGCGCCCAATCTCATAATTGCAAGCAGGAACATCTGGGCTGATCTGTTTGCAGGCAAACCGACGGTGGTGTTCTCGGCTTCTTTGTGCCTTTGCACCATTGTAAGGTGGCTGGTTGTCAAAGATTGTAAAGTTTGTCCCCCAGAAATCAGGTCTGCAAATGCACACAAGGATAAATATTTTACAGTCATTAAAAGCCAACCTAGTTTGGTAGCGAAATTTCCTAGTCATGGAATAGATAAAATAAATCAAAGAATGGATTTTTTTTTTCAAGAATGAAATCTTATTGTGTCCATGTGTGGTTCATCATTTGGAACCATATCATATCCCGGATCTGTATATTCGTAGACCCGGTCCCGACTGATATGTTTAAAAATAGTTCTATAGTTCTTGTTTGTCCCAAGGTTGAAACCAAGAAATATTTGTTACTTTACTGATGTTTTCAACCTAGTTTGGTAGCGAAGTTCAAACAAATATGACATCCCTCTATGGGTCCCCGACTTCTAGAATTTTTTTTATAGAATAGTGATCTAGTATTAAAAATCATACAAAACATGCCCAAACAGATGATCTCCTTCAAAGCCACTCCATCATTCAAAAGGTAAATAACTAAATACAAGATAATAACTTAGTTAGTATGGTACATTATACTGGACTATTTTGTTTTGATTTATTTTATAAAACATCAGTACATGGAAATGAGCAGTTTCAAATACTGCACTCTCAGACATGTCAACAAGTAGCATAAAAAGAGGTTTTCCCAGCAGTGTACCATGGCAAGGTTCATTGATGAAAGCAGTACATAAGAACTTTGATATCAACAGTTAAAGAGAAACAATAGATAGCTAAGAACTGATAACAAATGATATTACAACATTCCAATAGAAAAGAAAGATCATCAAGAATTTACGACTTATACACAACTCTGACATAACCCGAGTCCCAGATTTAGAAACAAAAAAGGGACTGTTTTAAGATTGATTCTAGTACAGAAGTCTGAAATTCAACTGGGCTATTGAATCTGTTGGGACATTATATGCAACATGGCATTATTCTGTTGTTAGTGGAGAAGGCAAATGTTTCTTATATATAGTGTGCAGCCTCATCTTTCAGGTACCGATTTTAATCATCAGTTTATCTGGAGTTTATCGGTCGGCTTCAGTTGAATATTTGAACCATCCAGAAAGGTAAATATGCAACAATCAAGTTACTGGATTCTAAACCTCGGGCGTACAAATAAACCTACATTTTTGTCATGCAAATTTTAAGCTCCTGCAACCAATGAGCACGCTCTACATTCCCCATAACAATAAACCAAAGTAATTCATATTTACCTTAAAATCGGTTACAAGAACAAGAAAACCTTATTCCCAAATTTTGGGGGTCCACCCTTTGAATCATTTTCTTCCATTATCTCCTGTCAAGGGCCATGCCTCCATGACAGCAAATACAACATACTTTTTACAGCATAAGATCCATCGAGGCCTACCCCTATTTCTAGCTGCTCCTTTAACTATATCCTGGCATACCTCCTAAGTGGTGCCTGTGTTGCAACAATAGTTGTCCCCAGTTCCAAATGATGAAAGGAGCTTGTAGAAGTGGGGATTGACCTAAAAGAACTTGGATTGATTCTGTGAATAAGAATATGGCTTTGTAAATATGAGAGGACATGGCGCTTAAAAGAGCTGAATGGAATAGTAGCTGCGAGTTAAGGATAAGGATTCCATACCAAACCCCAAAATTTTGGGACAGTGGCTTTACCTTTGTTCTATTGTTGCAAATGTCCAACCCACCTACGTCAATTTTCTCTCCTCTAGACCTGAATTGGCACAATCTCCAACCTCCACGATCATTTATTTTCAATCTTTCAATATATTACTCAAGTTCCTACAAATTCTGCTAGCAATGTAAATATTAAATAAGCACATGCTACCTCCTGTTTCCAACAAAAACCCTTTTCAGTTCTCCAACATAAGTACTGGAAAACCATCTAGTCCTATTTATGTAGTCTGTGTGATGTTTCCTAACTGTCAGCTAGAAAAATGTCTACCCGACAACTGAAGTTTGCATATCTTCACCATATGCAATTTAGAGTATGATCTACAGTAATTTGCCCCACTGATCTTGCTAAATTAGTTAAAGCATGTTATGATATAGCTATATGGTTGTGACACTGCTTCTAAAGCCTTCTTTCGTTTCTGGTGTTATATGTTTATTTGGCAAAATAACTTCACTATTTGGATTGTGTTCTGTGATTGAATTTCCCCGATATATTCTTATTCTCTGTCTCCACCATTCCTAACTAGGGGAATTATAGGGGTTAGATGAACAAGCTAGTTTGTGGCCAATAAAATAGGTCATCAATAACGAATATCTCACCGCCCATTTAGCAAGCTCCACTCTTCCCTTTATTTGTATGGTAAGTCATTGACTTGTAATCATTTTCCGGACCATAAATGAAAAAGGTTTTAAAGAAGTCTCCATTTTAAATTTTAAGTATCCAAAACACAATTTCATCAGGAATCATACTTTAACATCTAACAATTTATCAGCTAACAGTTTGCAAGGCTTGTAAGCAGCCTATTCCTTAACAAGCATACGATAAACATAATAAAGTCTTCACATGTCACTTTACGAACTAGGTGTTTAGTGTCTATCACTTCTGATGATGATCAAAAGTTGAAGCACTGTACGCCGACGGAAGAAGAGCAAGGCTAGCCATTAACGTTTTGAGACCTCATATTGATGAGAATTTTGTGTGTGCCACTTCTGATGATGCATGCATTGAGCTTTCTAGAATAAGCTACTCTTGTTTGATCCTATCGTAGCTGTGCTTTGTCTATTGGTGGAAGAGACTGCTCAACCAAGCTCCAAGTGCATCACAGGAACTACAAAAGTACGGCTCAATTAGTACTGAATGGGTTTGGTTTGTGAAAGGAGGGAGAGTGGTTCCAATCTGATTGTTGAAGTGGAGAGTATGCATATATGTCGTATTCTGGCCTGCTTGTTTGGATCACCTGCCCATTAAATAAATGGGTCAAACAGATCAACACCGTAAAACCAGACCAACCGAATTACTAAACAGGTTGACCCATTTCTCTGTTTAAACCAGACCTGAACCCTTCTAAGATCAGATCCGAATCCGTCTTCTTAGACGGGTTGGCGGAACAAACCTAAATTACCACCCTTAATTGCCACACTTAAAAAACCCTTATAAAAAGTTGCTTATGCTGCTTTTTTTGTTGACAAACTGATAGGCCTTTAGTATTTAAGTGTTAGAAGTATAGATATATCAATTATACATTTATATAGGTATCAGGATATTCACATTCGAAATAGAGGGAAATTCATATCTAGACAAATTGAATTCGGATAAATAAAATCCGAATCCGAATCCGAATCCTAAAGTAATTTGATCCATATTCATTTATAATTGGATTCGGAGCCAGATCCAAACTAGATAATCCTCATCCAGATGCCCCCCTACTATTTAGCATGTGCCTCGAACAGAGGAAATGCATATCATGAAGAAAATTAAGTGGGAGTAATTCTGTGCATACTGTGGTGAATCATTATCGGGGACTACAACAAAATATGATCCAAAAATTTGATGCAACTTTTACAATCACATGCATCTGTTATAAAATTGAAATTAATATTCTTGTACAATGATGCACATGATCAATCTCTAAACTATATCATGGTGGAGAGCTACTTCTGAAGGAGATGTTTTTTTTTTCCCTTCTAGTGTAATGTCTTCCTTCACAAAAGAAATTTTGATTCTTACATCTAATCCCTAATTGTCCAAAGAATTAAATTTCCCCACCAAGATTATATTAGTAGTCCCCAGTCTAAAAATGTAAGATAAAAGGAGGGATTAGACCTTGTGCTACTGCATTTCTATCAGACGGAACCTTGTATATTACAGTGAACAAAGCTTTGAGTAGAGTTGAAGAAAAAAGAAAATGAACCATGTTATATTTACAGAGCAACTTCCAATGATAGGAGAGAACACATATGTAGACTCACTTCTGACCAATTCTTCTAGTAAGCACATATTAAGATTTAAGACTACTGTCGTCTTGAGAATATACCATGAGCAGGGGTGATACGTTGTTAGAACAATTCTTTTACAGGGACAGAGCCTTTTATGAGTGATTGGAGAGGAAGATCTCTAGAGGTTTTTATCTCTTCCACTGATTGGTTTGATCAGGGATCAATGCTGATGAAGCTCAAACATCCACGAATTGAATTTTAAAAAGGACAATGTAAGTAGTATTCTCTTTCAGGCTGGCTGAGTTGGGATGAGGATCAACCCTGTTTCAGCCACTACACAACTAAACCAAGACATGGCCTGAGGCTAGTGCGGTTTTGTTAACCCAAGCCACATCCAGCCCCAATTCAACATGGGCATTCCATCAGGCACCTTGCAAACAATGTTAGGTTATTGGACGCCACAAAAGATAACATTTGGCACTATTAGTGAGGCTGATCCAAGCAGTGTTCTAAATTGCGGCCGCCTAGGCACTAGGCGGCCTCCGGCCGCTCCGGAAACCCCCTAGGCGGCCAGCCTAGGCGTTAGGCGGCCCTAGGCGCTCCTAGGCGGATTTGAAAATTCAAAATTTTCCAAAAAAAATCAAAATTTTCAGATTAAAAATTTGAAAAAACAAAAAACAAAAAACAAAAACAATACATACCTGCTTCTTGTTGTTGTTTCTGCTGCTGCTTGCTGCTGCTGCTGCTGCTGCTGCTGCTTCTGCTGTTGCTTGCTGCTTTTTCTTCTTCTCTTCTTCTTCTTCTTCTTCCGCTGCTTCTGGTTCTGCCCCCAGAGGAGAGGGAGGAGAGGATAGGAGAGGAGAGAGAGACGAAGAGGAGTGGAGACTGGAGAGGTGTGAGGAGTGAGGACTAGAGAGGAGAGGAGAGGGAGCTTAAAAAGAAAGTGTTATCACACCAAAAAAAGGAGAAGAAGTAGGGGACTCGAACTAGTGACCCCCAATCCCCAACAAATGAAACCTTATGACTCAAGCTACTAACCAAGTTGCCAAACTTTTCTTCTGTTTTTTATAGCATATACACGATTAAAGCATATACAAAAAGAAAATATTTAGTTCGGCGCCTAGGCGCTAGGCACCTCTTCGGCGTACCGAACCCGCATAGCAAAATTTATAACATTATCGGCACCAGGCGTTAAGTAGAAAGAAGTCGGCAAAGGCGAGAGAATGTTAATAGTCAAGGTCAGCCATTCAACCTGGGGAGTATATGAATGAGAAAGGAGAAAAGTGGATAAGCATGGCAAATAAGTGAAAATTCAAGAAAAGAATATTTGGAACATAAGAGGGAGGTGATATCGGATTTGGCAAAGCAATATGATAAAAATGATCAAGGTTACAAACAGATTTCCACAGATTCAAAGGCAAAGGGAGTCATCATGTGCCATGATGCCTTATTGACAATATGCCACCACTCCAATAGACAAGCAGATTTTCCAATACAAATGTTTATATATCAAAAAGAATAAAATATAGCAGAAGTAAGATTAGATAAATATATAAAGAGGTAAACTTTCTGCCAAGCTCAAGTGGTTCAGCCATTTCTATCTGTGTTTATTAAAAAATCTTAAACCAACAAAAGTAATTTAATTATGACTAAGTTATCCAATCTAAAAACAAAGTCAACGAAAAAAGTTAAATGGAAACATCATTTTCACAAACTAACCAAGCAAGCCATCAAACTATACAAGTTACAGGGCATCTCTGAGCATGGGAACCTAAACAAGTATTATTTAATAAACTAGTGGCATGGCTCGAGCTATAGAGAATCCGGTGAAAAAAATAAGTACAATATTAGGGAAACTGCAGCCATGTCAGATGAGCTTGAGGATTCCACAAGTAGAAGAATGCAGAAACTCAGGCATCAAAAGCTCACCTCAACTTCCCAAGATAAGCATTACCCCCTTGATACAAGTCATCCACATCGAGAGAAATGATATACTCAGAGTGGGTACCATGTCTGACCTTTCGAGCAGCCAATAGAAACTTCCCTTTATCTATAAATGCTGCAAAAGGAAACAAAGAAGTCACAAACCACAATTCCAAAACTACTAAATGATGTGCAATGACCAAGTTTTCTACAAAGCTGAAAAAGTAGAGAAAACAGAAAACAGAGGGTATCGACTGAAAAAGTAAAGTTAATGACAAAGCTAGAAGAGAATGTCTATACAGACAAATGACAAGGAATGACAAGAATTCCACAGCCGTTCAATATCACGAAATTATGTTGAGTGTGAGTATCACAGCCACAGTGCTCTGCATAATCTTAATTATTGGGTAAGTCTATTTATACAGCAGGTTGCAAGAAGATTTCAGCTGATGGAGCAAAAAATTACGATAACAAGGGACAAGTTTGCTGTGAAGACACAGTTTCATGTAAACAGTTATTAATAGAACTTCACTTACAGTGGAACACCAAGTTCACTCATAGCTAAGCACTGACCACCTGACAAATCTAGGTCTACACATTGCACGAATTGATAACTTCCTCAACTTACTGAACAAAAGCTTTAATGATTCAGGTCAATCACTGCTTCAACTCAAGCAAAACAACTTTCTTTGTCACCCTTCATGTACAGACGAAGTTTCTTCATGGTGTGACATGCTTAAGTCCAAACAATCATGCATGCTCTACCTTCAAATGAGTATCTACTTGACAACAATCTTCAGAGGATGAGACTACATTCTTCATATGCAATCCAAGATTCCAAATCCAAGAGTGAATTTTGAGATAGAAGTAACTGAGAACATACAACAAAAAGGTGAAGGGATGAAAGGTTCTAAATTGGTTGACATGCTTGTTAGAGTTAGTGTTAGCTTTAGCAACTGCAATGGTTACAGTTGATAGGGTGTGTTTTTTTCTTAGAGGCTATTGTAAATTTATCCTTAACAATGAATATTGTAAATTTTGGATACATAATCAAATGGGGATAAATGGATGATAAATAACTTCGCAGTCTATATCGACAAAAACTTAATTGACACCATTGGTATTGATATCATCGTCCAGTGCTTTCAGATATTGTCAAGGCTGCTGCTGCTGCTGCTTCTTTTTCTTCCTTTTTTTTGCATTAGGACCTTCCATCCGAAGTTAAAATCGAATACAAATATTTGCTTCTCAGTAGGGGTGAGCATTATTCGATTTTGGACTGAAAACCGAATCGAACCGAATCGAACCGAATAAGAGATTCGGTTCCGTATGAAAAAGAAAAAAAAAATCAGTTCTGTTTTGGTTGTGAAAATACTAAAATTTCTTATTCGGTTTT
The DNA here is from genome assembly GCA_029216955.1 of Iris pallida. NCBI lineage: Eukaryota > Viridiplantae > Streptophyta > Magnoliopsida > Asparagales > Iridaceae > Iris > Iris pallida. The sequence goes on along the minus strand of JANAVB010012649.1, from coordinate 7,330 downwards.
GGTCCAAAACCGAAAACCGAATAAGCCTTGTGCAATTATTAAATACCCTCAATTTTATGTATATTTTACGATTAAAAAAAAATTTTTTTTGTATATTTTGAAAACAATAATTATATGTATGTCCTTTAAAGCCAAACTTTGACAATTTAACAACTAGTTCAACTTTAAACCCAACTTTGAAATAAAACAAATATATGTATTAAAATTGTAAAAATTTAATATAATTTAACCACAATTCCAACTTTGAGCCCGACCTATTAAACAATAAAAATATCCCAACCGAATAAACCTAATCGTTAATCGGTTCGGTTTCGGTTTGGATTTTTAGAATTTCGGTTTATTTGGTTTTAACCATTTCTGTTCGGTTGAAACCGAATAAACCGAACGCTCACCCCTACTTCCCAGTAGAGTTCATCCTTTAAATTCATGTATTCTTTATCATACTTCACCTCTCCTTTAGAAAGTTTCTCACATCACCACTAAGTAAGAACAAAATAGGAAAAAGCTGAAATGTTAGCTCATTTCAATTACTTTGACACAAATTACATCTGAAGTAAGGTATACCTTTGCTTGTGAATATGATGCAAAGTTTTCACTTGGAATATTTTATTCTAGGGACAAGTCTTCAATTCATACACATCATGTTGGTGCCGAGGCACAATTTTTCCGAAGGATAACTGAAATATCGTAACAATTTTACAAACAATCGTTATTACGTAACACTTCACCGAAGGTTCGTAGTAAAATCCCACGAGTGCTACCCTTCACAAGAAGGTGCACAGAACGTAACACTTCACAGAAGGTACGTAAGAGAAATTCCACAAGTGCTACCCTTTACAGAAGGTGCACAAACAGAATTCTGATAATATCAACGCAAACACTTCACCGAAGGTGCGTTAATAGAATCCTGACAGAACCAAAGAAGATGACTGGCGAAGATGAGATAACTCCTGCTGGGGTGAATGAACCACCGTTGCTCAAAGCTTTATTCGCCCCACACGAGCACGAACAGCTTCCAGGAACCAGCAAGTTCACGAAGAACTTCTGGAACGCTCGTAAGTCAATATTTGAGACTTGAACGGGCTTCCTGGACTTAACAGACTCCCTCAACTCTCTTCTTGGTGCATCTCTCAAAGGAGGCCAAGGGGCTCTATTTATAGAGTGGAGTTGAGACTTCACCTCTTCTCCTATCCGATGTGGGACTAAAATACCAATACTCAAAAATAGAGTTTGATATTTTAGATCATCCCACAATCAGCATAGAAGTGTGCCAGTCCACGCCTACCCCCCAAACACTCCCGTGCATGCACGAGACATCCTGGAGTCCGTGTCCGAGTCCGAGTCCGCACAACAAAAATTAACTTGCATCCTTGTTGGATTTAATCCTTTTTCCTTCTAGGAAAATACTTCCACATGGCACAAACTTGTGCCCCACTACACCTCATGTGCACACCTCAACACAAGCAATACATTATATTGAGATACTCACCATTTGGTGTAGCCGATGTGGGACTATCTTTTCTAGTCCAAAGGCAAAAACACCAACAATCCCCCACATATCTCAATATATGAGTTGAGCGTTCCCCACAGTTATTGTCCATCATGCATTAGGAGAGATGTCGCTACGACTTGAATCTTCTCGCATAGGTTAAATAACAGCATGATACAAGAATGGACTAGCCTTGAATTCTGCACCATAACTGCAATTCTTCCTACTCACATAATGACATCAACTGTGCTTCTGGCTGCACATTAAAGGCCCTGTGTCAGCCTGGTTTCAGTGTATAATTTTGGACGTCTACAAGTTTACCCTCAAGAGATGGCTTGATATCTCTTTCCATACACTATAGGTGAGTTCTTTATCAAAGAGACATGGCATGAAGCCTTGCGGTGCTACGCTGCTATGACATGGCATGAAGCCGAGGCTTTACCCCACCTAGGTACCTCATCGTAGTGTCATACTACTGTAGCATGAGGTCACAGGCCTCTTTGTAGTGCCAAACTACCCAGCATGAAGCCTTGCGCTTCCGTGCGGTGTTACGCCGCTATGACATGGCTCGCAAAGCCGAGGCTTTACCCTACCTGGTACCTCTTCGTGGTGTCATGCCACTGTAACATGAGGACATCGTCCTCTTTGTAGTGCTGTCTACCTCTCTTTATTACGATTATCATACAGCATTAGGCTACCTGCCTATTTGCGGTGCTACTCCGCTGTGACTTGGCTTGCAAAGCCGAGGCATTATCCCTACCTGGGAACCTCATGGTGGAGTCACCCCACTGTAGCATGGAGTTACACTCCTTGTAGTGCTGCGCTACCGTGCTTCCTGTAAAGCACTCCAGGCATTCACTCTGCCTGAGAACTCATTAAGGCATTTAAGCCAACCTTCCCACAGGATCCGTTTTCTGCAGAAAAACAACAGTAGACAACAGTGGTTGTAGGTCCGTAACCTCTCCATGTCAGATAGGACAAGTACCCACCGTTCCTGATATTCTTCTGGTTAATAGTCCTCCCTTGAACCAAAAGCTAGATGCCTAGTAGATTTCTCTTTGAACTAATAGCATAAAACTTTATGGTAGGAATGTAATAACACAATATCAGAATGCCTTCAAGCCCATTTTACAAGCTGTGTCATCGACCAGCTGGCGCTTGAGGCCCTTGGTGAACGGATCCACCAGGTTCTCCTGACTTCGAACATCAATCACTGCAATAACACCTCTCTTGATAAGATCGTGTACTGCTCTGTGCTTCAACCGCACCGTTCTCTTCTTCCCGTTGAAGAGTTCATTTGATGCCACTGCTGCTGCCGCCTGGTTGTCACAGTATATCGGTATTGCCGGTATCTGAGCCCCAACCACCGGAAGATCATACATGAGCTCCCGAAGCCACTCTGCTTCTTCTGCAGCAGCATCCAATGCAAAGAATTCAAATTCCATGGAGGAGCAAGATAACATAGTCTGCTTCTTCGACTTCCACGATATAGCAGCTCCGTCCATGGCGAATACAAATCCACCTGTGGAATACTCGCTCTCCATATCTGAACACCAGCTAGCACCACTGAAGCCTTCCACTACTGACGGATCTCCGCTGTAGAAAAGTGCATATGTCTGAGTTTTCTTGAGATATCTCATAACACGCTTCACAGCTTTCCAGTGCTCAACACCTGGATTGCTAGTGAACTGACTCAGCATTTCCACTGCAAAAGCTATGTCAGGCCTTGTGGCAGTAGTAGCGTACATCAAGCTTCCGATGACGCTAGCGTACTCCAACTGCCTGACGCTTGCCCTCGAATTTAGCTCCAGCTTCTGATCACTCCGGTACGGTGTATCAATAAAAGGAAGATCTTGATACCCGTAGCGAGTGAGCATCTTCTCAATATAATGAGATTGTGACAGCGCTATTCCAGTGCATGTCCGGATGATCTTGAGCCCCAAGATTACGTCGGCATCCCCCAAGTCCTTCATACTGAACTTGGTCAAGAGGAATTTTTTTGTCTCTGTGACGCAGCTTAAATCCGTACCTAGGATTAGCATGTCATCCACGTAAAGACATACGATTACTCCTCTTCTGTCAGCAAACTTCGTATAGACACTTTGTCTGTTTCACTGACCCTGTAGCCATTTGACCTTATCACCTTGTCAAACTTCTCATGCCACATTTTGGGAGCTTGTTTCAAACCATACAGAGATTTCATCAACTTGCAGACTTTGTCTTCCAGACCTCTGACGACAAAACCTTCTGGTTGTTGCATGTAGATCTCTTCGGTCAGCTCGCCATTAAGGAATGCCGTTTTCACATCCATCTGATGTATCACCAGCTTGTGTATTGCTGCTAGAGCAATTAACAATCTGATGGTTGTCATCCGAGCTACTGGAGCATAAGTTTCAAAGTAGTCGATCCCCTGCGTCTGAGCAAACCCCTTGGCCACTAGCCTGGCCTTGAACTTGTCAATGGTTCCATCTGCTTTCATCTTCTTCTTGAAGATCCATTTGCATCCGATGGGTCTTGCTCCTTCTGGCAGGTCAACCAATACCCATGTGTTGTTGGAGGTGATTGAGTCAATCTCGTTGTCTATCGCCTCCTTCCAGAATACAGCGTCTTTGGTCTTCATCGCCTCATCATAGGTAAGCGGATCTGCTTCCACATGATAGGTGACGAAGTCATCTCCGAAGTCTTTCGGCCTCCTCGTTCGCTTAGTTGACGGCTCAGCGAGTTCTGGTTCAGCTGGTGTCTCCTTGACGACAGCTTCATCTTGGACTACTGGTTCATTAAAGACTTCTGTCTGCTTTGTACCCTCATCATTCTCCGAAAGATCCACGAGAACAATATTCTTGTGATTTGCAAACTTGTCTTCAAAGTATTCAGCATCGCGAGATTCGATGATATGGTTTGACTCGATATCAAGGAATCTCCGAGCATCACTCTTCTCGGCATACCCCAAGAAGATCGCCTTCGTAGTCCTTGTCCCCAGCTTCTGAATCTTCAGATCCGGGAGCTTCACATAAGCCAGACACCCCCACACTCGAATGACATTCATGTTAGGTCGACTTTGAACCAGAGTTCATGAGGAGTTATGTCGGAAGTTGCATATGGCACTCTGTTCAGAATGAACGTTGCCGTTAGTGCAGCTTCTCCCCAGTAACTTTGGAAGACCCGCAGTCAACAGCATGGAGTTCATCATCTCTGTCAACGTTCTGTTCTCCTTTCTGCTACTCCGTTGGATTGAGGAGAGTACGGAACCGTTGTCTCATTGATGATTCCATGTTCTTTGCAGAATGATAAGAATTCATGAGACCGATACTCCCTGCCTCGATCACTCCTTAACCTCTTGAGTTGTTGTCCAGTTTGCCGCTCAGCCTCGGCCCTGAACTCCTTGAACTTCTCGAATGCTTCGTCTTTAGACTTGAGCAAGTAGACGAAAGCATACTTTGAGAAGTTATCGATGAAAGTAATGAAATACTTCATCCCGGCCTTTGTAGAGAATTGTTTGAAGTCACAGATATCTGAGTGAACCAACTCCAGAAGATCTGTGCTTCGATGGATCCTGTGAAAGGGTTTCCTTGTGATCTTCGTTTGAGCACATACTTCGCATTTCTCTACCTTACCCCCACACTTGGAGATAAGTCCTAGACTAGACATTCTGTTAATCCTTTTACAATGAACATATCCTAGCCTATTATGCCACAACTCAAGAGAAAATCAGAAAAAGTGATTGCATTTATATTATCATGCTGGGTTCAACAACAAGCTGAATCTTGTACATTCCTTCAGTTTGGAAAGCTTTCCCGAAAATGTACCCTAATTAGACATCACCAACTGGCCAGCATTGATGTCCATCCTCAGCCTGCGTTGCAGAGCAGACTTCAGAGATCAGGTTCTTAGCAATTACTGGAACATGCTTCACACCTTGAAGCGTCAGAGTGTTCCCGATGTGAGTTTCAGCTCCCCGTCCCGATCCCCAGTACTTCAGCTTGCCTGGTTGCCATTATGATCCTTCTCTGAAGTTGGCTCATAAGAGACACCAGTCTTTGTCTGAACAGACATGGCAGGTCGCATCAGTGTCTATCCACCAGTCCAAGTCAGCCCCCACAGTTGCAACCTGTGCTATCATGGCAACTAGATTAGTAATCATAGAAACCTTACTAGGCTTACCTTGTTCTTTGGGCTTGGACTTGCATTCGGATTTGTAGTGGCCCTTCTTGCCACAATTGAAGTCACATGGGACTTGGACTTCTGCTGCTGCTGAAAGCAGGACCCTTCTTTCAATTCGTGGAGTCCTTCTTCTTGCGATGGAAGCAGCCTGCTTCCCCTGGTACTCTCTGGTTTGGACCAGATTTGCCTTCGCCAGTTGTTTGGACAGAGTATCCATCTTCTGTTGAGCGCATCTCGTCCTCAACATGGATCTCTTGCAAGAAATCTTCCAGCTAATTTCCATCTCTTTCGTCTCGATTTCATCTTCTTTCGCGATGCATCGTTCCATTCTGTAGGAAGTTTCGCGCGACGATCCCTCCAACGACAAACTTGTCGACGAGGGGCATGTTCTCGTCTTCGAAGGTCCACTTGTGATATTTTTCTACCATGAAGATCTTGGACCGTTCTCGTCATCTTCATAGAGCTTTCCAAGGAGTCCCATATCTCTTTGGCAGATGTCTTCTTGGAGTAGGACTCTGCCAGAGAGTCTTCCATGGAATTGAGTATCAGTAGTTTGCATATACTGTTTTCTCTCTCTCCACTTCGCTTGCTTGGTCGTAGCAGCGGCCACAGCCGCAGCAGATCCAGTGGTTGGAACGATCGGTTCTTCTTCTGACAGCACTGATCAACATTCACGAGTTGAAGATTTAAAGTGACCTTTCGTCTCCATATCTGGAAGTGTTTGCCATCGAATTTCTCCAACTTGTTAAAGCCGGTATCGATGAGCGAAGCACGAGAATTATCCATCTTCTCAATAAAGCTTTGAGATTGTTGGTGCCGAGGCACAATTTTTCCGAAGGATAACTGAAATATCGTAACAATTTTACAAACAATCGTTATTACGTAACACTTCACCGAAAGTTCGTAGTAAAATCCCACGAGTGCTACCCTTCACAAGAAGGTGCACAGAACGTAACACTTCACAGAAGGTACGTAAGAGAAATTCTACAAGTGCTACCCTTCACAGAAGGTGCACAAACAGAATTCTGATAATATCAACGCAAACACTTCACCGAAGGTGCGTTAATAGAATCCTGACAGAACCAAAGAGATGACTGGCTAAGATAAGATAACTCCTGCTAGGGTGAATGAACCACCGTTGCTCAAAGCTTTATTCGCCCACACGAGCACGAACAGCTTCCAGGAACCAGCAAGTTCACGAAGAACTTCTGGACGCTCGTAAGTCAATATTTGAGACTTAACGGGCTTCCTGGACTTAACAGACTCCCTCAACTCTCTTCTTGGTGCATCTCTCAAAGGAGGCCAAGGGGCTCTATTTATAGAGTGGAGTTGAGACTTCACCTCTTCTCCTATCCGATGTGGGACTAAAATACCATACTCTCAAAAATAGAATTTGATATTTTAGATCATCCCACAATCAGCATAGAAGTGTGCCAGTCCACGCCTACCCCCCGAACACTCCCGTGCATGCACGAGACATCCTGGAGTCCGTGTCCGAGTCCGAGTCCGCACAACAAAATTAACTTGCTCCTTGTTGGATTTAATCCTTTTTCCTTCTAGGAAATACTTCCACATGGCACAAACTTGTGCCCCACTACACTCATGTGCACCCTCAACACAAACAATGCATTATATTGAGATACTCACCATTTGTGTAGCCGATGTGGGACTATCTTTTCT